>JAPFFP010045346.1:0-34272 GCA_026153255.1 Solanum medicagineum | reverse complement strand
TTTAAACATTATTATTATTATTATTTATATTCATATTTATTTCAAACTTTTGCATGAGGTATTTTTAAATATTTTCTGCATGTATGTTTATTCTTCTGCTCAGTAGTTACCCAAGCCAAGGGTTCGCTTGGGACCAACAATGTTTTTTTAGTGTCAGCCACATTCAGAGTGTAGGCTCGGGGTGTGACAGGTACTCTAGATTATTTCTAATTACTTCTTTTAAAAGAAAGACAAACTAAGAAAACAACTACCTCTATGTATTCAGCTATTGTAGTCTTGTTGGAACCACCTGGCTCCTTCAAGCTGCTTATAGCCTCCATTATAAGATTATCCAACCTAAAATATAATCAAAGCGGCAACTATGAGATACAATCATCATTCCAAAGTAAGAAAATGAGAATAATATGTAATCCTATCAAGACAGGTAACATTATTTCATGTTGCATAAAGAAAAGGAAACTAAATGAACTTTCTCGCGAAGATCAAAATAGAGATCCCATGATCAACTTCTACTGCCTTCAAAATACCAAAAACCAATACATATAGAAGTATCACATGCATGTTATATTTAAACAAAGCACTTTCTGGTTGCCAGACAAACATGCTTGGCAAAGAAAACAATAATGTACTTCAGAAATCAAATTTGAAACATTCCTAAAAGGCCTTCAGGAAACAAATTACAACAACTTATCCAGTGAAATCTCACAAGTCCAATCTGCGGAGAGCAAAATGTACAAAGACCTTACTACTATCTCATAGAGATAGAGAGAATGTTTTAAGACCCTCGGCTCAAATATATCATTCCAAAAGCAAAAAAAAAAAAAAAAAAAAAAAAAAAAAAAAAAAGATACATACATACATATATATATGTGTGTGTAAAACAATGACAATTCTAATAAATAAAATAAAAGTACCAAAATAAATGACAGGTAGTCACAACACAATATAAAAAGACATGACTAATCCTACTAACATACAACATCACAAGGCAAGACAACATCCTACCCCTACTAGCCTATTAAACTTTTACCCCTAATATGCAACCTCCATACTTCTCTATCTAAGGTCATATCCTCGGTGGTATGAAGCTGTGACATATCCCGTCTAATCACTTCTCCCACATTGCTTCCCAGAATATTTCTGAAAAGCTTCTTCCACAAATATTTCCAACATACATGTAAATGCCACCAAAGAATAATAGGACATGCAAAAACCAGCAAGAAACTATATCCATATGCACAAAAAGAACTCTAGGACTATCACAAAGAGGTATGCAAGGAAACTTCAATGAGCAGTGGTAAACCTTATCATAGATCTTTTTGAACCATGTATCTGAGGAGAACCACTAGAAGTTGTGATAGGCCTGGCTTCAGCAGCTTCCTCGTCACTTTCAGCAGCAGTCATATCAGTCACAAGACTCTCATCCTGTTTAGGGGTCTGTTTCATCTTTTTGACAGCCAATCTTGATTGCTCTCGCGAACCCCAACCATTTGCCATCACAGTCATGTTCCTCCACTTGTCCTGAACAGCAACAACAAAGATGAACAGGCAGACATATTAACAGCAGATGCATAGATATAAAATAATAATAACGAGTGCAGCATGCAGCTATCATCTGGTTCAAAAAATGATAGAAGGAAGGTGCACCTTGAGATCTACATTTGAACGCAAACACAGTACTCCACTAAATTCTGGATCCTTGAGAATGGTGCGCCATTTCCCTGGGCCGTGCTTAAGTATCCCAGCTTTAAGAGCAGCTTCTTCTTCAGAAGTCCACTTCTGCTTAGGTGCACCCATGTGAACAACCTAGTCAGAGAACCCATAAAAATGTATCACAGATAATGGATCTGGAAAGCTATCAACATTAAGGATCGAGATTATAGTTGATTTAACTTTAATCAATGCACAGAAGAAACCAGAAAAACAAGCTAGGTACCTTCAATGGAGTAAATACTGAATTAATTAATGTGTATTTTCATTTGTAGTTTCCAGTGGAATTAGCTGTTTGAATCTTCCGAACCCCCAAATTCAGTTAAATAAATTCGACCGATTAAACCACTGACCACACAAAAAGATGAACCAGATCTGATGATGGACTATTTTCATACGCACCGTATCAACACTTGGAAGAAACAAAATACCCCAACTACACAATACTCTATTAAAATATTGTTATTATTAATTAAAATATTCTACATTATTTTCTTATTCCTAATTAATTTTTATTTCTTCAATTTGAACCACCCATCTTTTAATATTGACTTTCTAACATTGTCTTCAACTTTTTGAAATATTCTATTAAACATTTTAAGTTCGAATTATTAAAATTTTAAATATATTACCTTTGAATGTCTTCTAAAGGAAACAATTACTATAATACTAGTAATCATTACAAAATATTATCCAAGTATAAAAAATAATACTCGATTAGCATATTCAATATACTAAAGTCTTAAATTATTTTTAAATACTTTTAGAATAATTTTGATAGTTTATGTTACAACTGATTCTATTGAAAAAGTTTTCAAAATTATAATCAAAATTCAAATAATTGTGTTGTCATATAACGTACAATAATTTATATATGTTTATGTCTTACAAATTATTACAACAAATTTTACACTATTAATCAAAAAAGAAAAATTAATTATTAAATTATAGTCGAATACAATATTTGTTTAGAATTTTTGAAAATAAAGTATATAAAAAGATAAATAATTTTAATTCTCTTTTCTAAATTTGGCTTTAGGTTATCATTCTATTGAGACGCCTAAATTTCAAGTCCATACATGAAGGTGCACATTTTATAAAAAATTGAATATTTAAATTCTCGCAAGCAATCTACTACGAAATTTTCAATACAATTTCAAGAAATAGTACAAATTACCCAGAAAAGATTTGATTTCAGATGACAATTTTAAACTTGAAAAGTTGGATTTGAATAAGTCAACGAAATTTGTCCATCATCTCTAGTGATCTTCTCCGACAAACTCTAAAGCATCTGTGTCACGATCCGAACCTAGGACCTAATCGTGACATGATGAATGTGGGACTTGAAGATACCCTATCCAAGCCTCTTGTTCACATCATAAGCATACATAAGGTAAATAAGCAATCATATTAATAAGTAAGCAAAAATATAGTCTTAAAATCAAGCTAAAACATGGGAGTCAAGAGTCTTCCCATTAAAGGGAATTACATCAACATAGTCCAAATCATGCCTCTTCATAATTAAATCTTGGCAGTGTCTAGAACATGTCACTAGCTCACCCTCAAAATAAGAAAGAAAGTACAAAAATCTCAACATAGCATCATAAAGGAAGAAAGTAAAGGTTTGTCCCTTGAAGCATGAGAACTCACCAAGTCTTCAATACATAGAATCCAAGTCTAGCCACAACAGTGAGGTGTAGTCTCGTCATTCATTGCTACATGGTTAGATCATATGGGCAAAGAGAATACATTAGTACATCAATGTACTAAGTATGTAGGTATGCAATGCATAAAAGAAATGTCATAATTATTATAACAATATGCATAGTCATACCAATAGAATAATAATAAGAGATGAATGACCAATGCATCTTTAAAATCATGAAGAGAAGCATTGTAAAACCTTTCATATCCTAGCATACATACATATGTGGGAATAGGACTATAACCGACAATAAGACCATGCAGACTATTACATAAAATTCCAATATTGCATCTACACCAGAGAAAGAAAAGTCTACTTACCAAGGTAGACTATATCGCACCCTATGAGCTCAACCCCAGCACGGTGAGTGTCATATATGGATCCACTAACTTAATACCTTATGTTGACACCCAATTTTGATCGACCTATAGCCCATTTTAGAGTGTCATTTAATTAAAATAGGTATTTTTATTTATATTCAATTTAATTCAAATATTTGTGTATTTCTAACATTCTTTACTATTATTTTATTTTTGATGTTATATAAATTTTCTTTCATATAATTTGTACATATGTAATTATATAATCTTTTCATAATTATCAAAAGATTATATTCTTGTTTAGTTTTACAAATTATTTTCGAAATTAAGTAGTTCATAATTGAGCTAATTATTTCGCTTAGTCAATTCTAAAGAAGTTTATTAATTGCTTTATTTTAATTCATCGTGTATTTAAATTTAACCTACATATTTTTCGACTCCATATGTCCCCTCCTTTATCTTTTTTTTTTTTACTTTTTCATTTCTACTTTAATTTTCTTTTATTTTTTATTCTTTAACTTTTCCTTATTTTTATTTATTTCCCCATTCTTTTATCATCTTTAAAAGATGAACAAGACCCTCTTGATCCTCACCTCCTCCTTATGCTTCCATTTTCCTCAACTACATTTCTTTCCACTCACCATCAAACAACCATCTCTAAATCAACCTGAAAACACCACTAAAGCAACCCAAAATTCCACCTGAAAAATACTCATTTCACCTCCAACAATCAGCCATGAAAATCCACCCAAACAACCACATTTTTGGCCTATTAGCGCCACCGCAAACAACATTCAACACAACCCCATTTCGCCAAAAAAATACACCCAAAACAGCCTCAAACACCACCAAATCCCACCACAAAGAGCTTCAAAATCAACCATGAAAACAGCATCTACACCTACCTGAAATAGCCACCCAACGACCATTACCATGGCTGCCAGTATCACCTTCTCTCATCTCCAACAACCAGCCCCAAAAAAATCCAGAAAATCCACCACCCACGCTAACTAAAATCCCCTCTGTTTTCCTTGTCACTGTCAAGCCTTGAACTCGACATCGCCAGATCCAAGCCAGCAATAAAATCGTCCAAAACCTCATTAATATTCACCACCAAAACAAAATGACAATCCCATTTTGTCAAACTGGAAATTAGCAGATAGTTATCCAACCACAAACCCACTGTGCCAGCGCAACAAGGAAAATAACAAGACCAACAAGCAATGGCTAGGATTTTTCATTGCCACTTGACCACTTGACACTCGAAGCTCCAATAGTGCAAATTTGATCAGAAAAAGGTATGTTGATGAAACCTTTTTTTTTCACAGCTTTGGTGCTAATGATGCACTGTTTCCTTCTCTTTTTTTTGTCATTGATTATTTTATTATTTGTGAATCATTATTTTCTTTATTTTATTTTTGCTTTCCAGTGATATCTTTTGCTATTAATTTGTGTTAAAATTGTTACCATCATTTATAGACTAAATTGTGCACTATTTTCTTTGTTGTTGCTTTACTATTTTATTATTGTGCATTGTTCCTTTTTCTAATAATTAGACTTTTATTTATTGATATTGTATTTTATGGACTATATTTTAGTGATTTGTTTGAATTTCTTGGTGATTTGCTCTAATTTTGACATTATTATGAATATTTTAGGTTGTTCATATTTAATTATCGATTATTTTAGCTATAAATTATTGGTACTGAAAATGCATTCATTCTAAAGCTGCTATGTTAATTTCCTCGTCAAATATACCACATGTACATTTATCTTTTGTGGATGTTAGAATTCTTCCACTAACATATGATGTTAGTTTGGTATTATTTTTTTGTCCTGTTATTGATGTTGTCATGGAACATAGAGTGTTTATTTTTTATGGACAAGTAAATATAGCCAATGACGAATCTATCCGTCGGATTTCGAGGTGTCCCATTCAAAAAGACGAAAAAAGTTTAGTTAGATTGATATTTGTTTTATTTCAAAATTCGGAAGCTTTAATTTAAACTCCTGCATGTTGTTTGCTAATCTTGCCAATGCCAAATTTATCTGTCGGATTTTGAGGCCTCTCCATTTCAAAAAAAACGGAAAAAAGTTTAGCTTTTTGAATAACTTTGGCCTAATCTTTGTGCAGGAATCTTTTCAATTATGCTTCCTTTTGAAAATTCGTTTCTGTTGACAACTTTATTTTTTTTTTTATAGTAAAATGGTGACCAAGTCATAAGATTAGTTGATCTATTATTTTTTCTATTTGATTTGATTTTTATGGTAAATATGTTAATTGATTCTCTTCCTTTACTTGAATTTGAACAAATAATTACTTGTCTTATTTTATGAACTTGGTCGAGGAAAAATTTATTCATCGGATTTCGAGGCCTCTTCATTTAAAAAGATGAAAAAATATAATTTAGGTTCATATTTGTCATGTGTTAACTTTAAAATTTTGGTTGCGAATTATGGGAAATTCAGTAGTTCATAATTGAATTAATTATTTTGCTTAGTTAATTTTAAAGAAACTCATTAATTGATAAAATTTAATTCGTTGAGTGCATTTCTTGGCCCCACTTATTTTGCCGACCCCTCGTGTTTTCCCTTTTTCTTACTTTAACTTTTTCTCTTTTTGACTTTAATTTTTTCTTTTTCTCTTTTTGACTTTCTTTTTCTTGAAATAGGACCTCACATATTCATATATTATTTGTCAAACTGGTCGAGAATGAAAGTTCTTCGTCAGTTTTTGAGGCCGCCCCCATTTAAAAGGACGGGGCAATTTTAATTTATTATTTATATTTATTATTATGTATATTGTTGATGTTAGGAAAATACTAGGATGTTTCACATATCATTATTTATTTCATTGTTTCTGTATGTTTTGTGATTATTATACTGATGTTATATTGTGTATCTCCTCCTTATTATAAAAGAAATATATCTCCTCCTGAATTTGGAAAAAAATGAGTTTAGTCGGGACCCACAGTTGTGGATTCTAAAGGGTGCTAATACCTTCCCTTTGGAATAACTTGAATCCTTACTTGAAATTTTCTGGTTCGCAGACTATTTTGTAAATAATTAATTAGTTTCCTAATTATTCTTAAAATTAGGTGGCGACACTCAAAATCAAACTATTTTTCTTAAAATCAAACATTTTCTTTTAAATTCTTTTAATTATTATTTTTAACGAGTTGCTGCGACTTTGCGCCTTCGGGATGTCAACAAAAGTGACTCCATTGGGGATATTTCAAGTTTCTAACCATTATGAGTTCGTTTTTTCAAATTGAGGAGGATTTTATTTTATTTATTTATTTTGTACTATATTACATATGTATATATTGTTATTTATATGTCTATATTGTTTATACTTATTCATTATTTGTTACTTATATTTACATTATCATTGCATTCATGGAATATTTTCATTGACATTGATTTTATGTATTTAAAAGAATGGTTTTGCGAACCCACAACCTGTCTTTTTTATACTCTTGACCCCTTTTGAAATAAGTAATGATTTATTGGTTCACGATGCGTCCAAAAGTTATCATAAGTTTAACCCAAGTTGTCCGTTTGGGCACCAAGTCTGTCAAAAATCCACTCTTAGTAAACCTAGGTTAGATCGGAACCAAATTCCTTATTTAGGTGCATTTGCATATAATTTTGCATAATTTCTCTTATTCTTGCTTGTTTGATATTGTATAAATACATATATTTTTGTTTGAAATGTGATTTTTCTAGTTATAATCTGTTTGAATTACGTTTGACCTAATTCCATTTTTACGGGATACGTAGGTGCCAGGTTCCATCATATTTTCCGTAAGTTTTTCTAAAAAATGGGGGCAAAATATATTAAAAAAAAATTTCTTGTGTAAATATATATTTTTTTGTGTAAATATGTAGGCACCAAAATGGCTCGTCATATTCCCGTAAGCTTGTTGGATTTATTACTTTAGAAACAGGGACAATTTTTTTTTAGGTTAAAAAAAACCATTATATTTTTGAACACCAAAGCATGTAGAGGTTGAAACAGGGATAAAATTTTTGAGGACTCATTTTCTGAGAAGTCCTCAAAAATTCTACCAAGATTGCTATAAAATTCTAGATCTGCAAGACACTAACTGAGTTTGTGCATATTCTTGTTCTCATATGTTATTTTATATTAAATTGGTACTTTTCACTTTGTTTATCTAACATTTTTCAAAAAGGAAAAATAAAATTATTTGATATTAATTTAAATAGTTTGCCTTTAGTGTGAATCAATGATTTTATCTATTGTTTTTGTTTCAAAAAAATTACATATATTTTTTCTAAAAAAAAAACTATACATTTTATATCATATCTTCACAAACTACGCGTACCTGATTCTCATCTCTATGAGATACGTAGGCAACCTTTTTTGGGTTCGGTGCATCTTTTTCATTTTCTCAAAAAAATTAAAAAAAGAAAAAAAAGAGAACTCAAACTGTGTGCATATTTTAGGTAATATCTTCACGAACTACGGTACCTGATTCTCATCTCTATGAGATATGTAGGCAGCCCTTTTTGGGTTCGATGGATCTTTTTCATTCTTTCAAAAAAAAAAAAAAAGAGAACTCAAACTATGTGCATATTTTAGGTAATATCTTCATGAACTACGCATGCCTGATTCTCATTTATTCGAGATACATAGGCAACCCTTTTTGGGTTCGATATTCATTTTAAGAAAAAAAGAAAATGTCAAAAAATAATTTTGTGCACATATTTTTGAAAGTTATATCTTTGATTCAATTGGGGTTATTACAGTTAGAAACATGTAAATATTTGATAAAATGAAAATGATTGATTTGGAGTAAACCTATAGATTCTTTTGGTACCTCTCAGTATATTTTTGTGATACTTGAAAATTCTTTTGCACGCATTTAAGGTAAGAATAAAATCAATTTTATAGTTTCAAGTGCATTGTGTGGTGAGCATTAGATTAAAATTCGATTGCATTGCATTGTTGATCTAGAGCTTGACCTGAATGTTTGTTGAGGCGAAATTCTGAGTAATATTTGGTTTGAGAAATGATCGTAGGCCTTCTTTGACCCGTTTGTACTTTTTAAAGCCTTCCAAATGACATTAATTCTTAGTTTTTCCTACTTTGAGCGTGAAACCATTTTCTTTGGACAACCACATTTTAGCCTTTACCCTTCTTAGTGCTTACATGTACTATCCCTCTTTTGGTCCATCCTTCTTCAGCGTACAAAATATGTGCTATTTATTAGAGAATATTCATGCTTGAAACTGGCAAAGGTAACAATGCTAAGTTTCAAAGTTAAAAAAAAATATGAATTCAAAAAAAAAGAGTTGAAAAAAAAATTATTTCTCTACAAGGTCATTGAAATGGAACAAGAAAATGTTTTTTCAAAAAAATTCAGAATCAGAAGAAAGGAATACAAAATGAAGCATCGAGCCCTTATCAATTGTTAAAAACATGAATTTAGTGTGGCGCCCAAGAAAGGATTTAGTCACTTTATCCCAGATAAATATCCTACCTGTCTCTAAGCCTACATTACAAGCTAATTACAAGTCCTACGTGATCTCATTCCAAATGTTCTCACATTAGTGGAGACTTACATGAAGTTCAAACATATGGTATCACAATTGCATGCATTGAATATCTTTCTGAGTGTGAGCATATTCTACAAAATGTCCTTAAATCGAATATTTCATGCATGTGTGAGAGAGGGATTTCTTTGTTGTGAGGGCACTTGACACGTGATGATTGGTATAATTCAAAATCTTTGTTTGAAATAAGATGAACAAATCTTGTTGATACTTAAGTATGTTTGAGGTACCACTTGAATTTGTAGGATTTACTATGAATTTAATTCCAATTAAAAAAAAGGGGAATTTATTTCTAACTTTTGATATCAGTTGTGGCCAAGATTTGACTATTTTCTTTGTATTCTTTATTTTTTTAAATTAAAAGAAACAAGAGAAGCAAACAACATTTTCTATAATAATACCTTTCAAAGAGATTTCAGATTATTATTTTTTCTTTCTTCCTTATTTTGATATAAGTGTGAGATGTGTGTCTTACTTCATTAAATCTTTCTTTTAAAAAATAATTTATGCATTCCTTACTACTGGTATAATTCAGATCAAGATTTCACTATTTTCTTTACATTTTTTTTTTATTTTTTTGAAAAAAAGAAAATAAAAAAATAAGAAAAAGAGAAAAAAACAAGAATCATTTGGGTTCGGTGATGTATCTGATGGGATTTGAAGACAAGGGTAAAATAATGAAAAAAATGGCAAAATGCATAAGAAAGATGTCATCTCCAGCAAGGAAGATTGGAGATCATGTCAATACGAGCAACTAGGACAAATTTTTGAGAAAAATCTCAAAAATTCCATAATAATGTGAGATTCTTTGATCAACAGTTCAAGATTTGTCAAAAGATCTAACTGGGACAGAATTTTTGAGGAGGTCCTCAAAAATCTTATCCAATACTGTCAGAAAAAGGGCTAGAAGTGCAAATCGACTCTAAGATCTGCAACATCACTGAAAGGAAGCAGTGTCATCCTACAAATAAAGGGACATCATTTTTATATTGCATTACCACAGGTACTAATGCTTGTTTGTATTTCATTTATTGATTTTTTATTATCGTTGTATTCATTTTGCATTGCACCATCGAAGGTAAGAGTGTTATTTGCATTGATACATATTGCATTAATGATAGCAGTAATGCTCATTCATATCTCATCCATTCATTTTCGTTATCATTTATTTCATATCATTATCTACTCACTTCCAGAGGGCCATTTCATTGGCCAGTTGCTCCCAGAGAGCCGTTTCATTTGCCAGTTGCTCCAAGAGAGCCATTTCCTTTGCCAGCTGCTCCCAGAAAGCCATTTCATTTTCTAGTCATGCCCAGAGCGCCATTTTATTTTCTAGTCATACCTATAGCGCCATTTTATTTCCAGTTGCTCCTAGAGAGCCATTTTATTTTCCAATCGCGCCTAGAGCGCCATTTTATTTTTTAATCGCGCCCAAAGCGCCATTTTATTTTCTAGTTGCTCCAAGAGAGCCATTTCATTTGCCAGTTGCTCCCAGAGAGCCATTTCATTTGCCAGTCGCTCCTAGAACCCCATTTTATTTTTCAGTCGTGCCCAGAGCGCCATTTTATTTTCCTGTCGCGCCCAGAGCGCCATTTCATTTTCCAGTTGCGCCTAGAGTGCCATTTTATTTTCTAGTCGCGCCTAGAAAGCTATTTTATTTTCTAGTTGCTCCCAGAGAGCCATTTCATTTCCCAGTCACCCCCAAAGGGCTGTTTCATTCTCGAGTTGCCCCCAGAGGGCCCTTTCATTTTCCAGTCCCCCAGAGGGCCGTTTCATTTCCCAGTTGCCCCCAGAGGGCCGTTTCATTTTTCAGTCCCCCCAGAGGGACGTTTCATTTCCCAGTCGCCCCCAAAGGGCCGTTTATTTTCTAGTTGCCCCCAAAGGGCCACCCCAGAGGGGCATTTCATTTTTTAGTTGTCCCCCAGAGGGACGTTTCATTTCCAATCGCCCTCAGAGAGCCATTTCATTTCTCAGTCGCCCTCAGAGGGCCATTTCACTTCCCAGTCGTCCCCAGAGGACCATTCATTTTCTAGTTGCCCCAGGAGGGCCATTTCATTTTCCAGTTGCCCCCAGAGGACATTTATTCCCAATCATCCTCAGAGAGCCATTTTATTTTCCAATCGCCCCAAGAGGGCCATTTCATTTCCAGTCGCCCCAGAGGGCCATTTCATTTCCAGTCTCCCTAAAGGACTATTTCTCTTGTCCCCAGAGGGCTATTGCATATTTCATTGTCAAGAGGGCCATTGCATATTCATTGCCGAAAGGGCCATTGCATATTTCATTGCTAAGAGGGTCATCGTATATTCATTGCCGAGAGGGCCATTGCATATTTCATTGCCGAGAGGGCCATTGCATATTCATCTCCGAGAGAGCCAGTGCATATTTCATCGCCAAGAGGGTTATTGCATATTCATCGCCGAGAGGGCCATTGCATATTTTATTGCCAAGAGGGCCATCACATATTTCATTGTCGAGAGGGCCATCGCATATTTCATTACCGAGAGGGCCATCGCACCATCGCATATTCATTGCCGTGAGGGCCATTGCATATTCATCGCCAAGAGGGCCATGGCATATTTCATCTCCGAGAGGGTCATTGTATATTCATCGCCGAGAGGGTCATTGCATATTTCATCGCCGAGAGGGCCATTGCATATTCATCACCGAGAGGCCATTGCATATTTCATTGCTGAAAGGGTCATTGCATAATTCATTGCCAAGAAGGTCATTGCATATTTCATTGGCGAGAGAGCCATTACATTATCTTTGTCAAAAGGAACATTTATATTGCATTCAATGAATTATCTTTATTTGTCTTACCAATACACATGCATTTTATCCTTTATCTGGATCATTTTTTACATTTGTCTTATAGATAGGCATACATTCATATTGCATTCAAGGAATTATCTTCATTCGTCCCGTCAATGAGTAAGTATTTTATTCTATATTGATCATTTTTCGTTCGTCTCACTGATAGGCATACATTCATCGATAGATCATTCTTCATTCGTCCTGCCAATGGACATGCATTCATATCCTATCGATAGGTTTTATTTGTCTTTTAAGAGGGCTCAGACCCTGCTTCAGAGATCAAAATGAGACATACCTAGTACTCATACTGATTTATATGTTCGGCCAAAATTGGGTTTGTCAAGTTTTTTTGTCCATGATCTCTTCCATCAGTCATATCCAAAGAAAGGGACAATTGTTAACACCCAATTTTGACCGACCTATAGCCCATTTTAGAGTGTCATTTAATTAAAATAGGTATTTTTATTTATACTCAATTTAATTCAAATATTTGTGTATTTCTAACATTCTATACTATTATTTAATTTTTGATGTTATATAAATTTTCTTTCATATAATTTGTACATATGTAATTATGTAATGTTTTCATAATTATCAAAAGATTATATTCTTGTTTATTTTCAAAAAATTATTTTAGAAATTAAGTAGTTCATAATTGAGATAATTATTTCACTTAGTCAATTCTAAAGAAGTTCATTAATTGATCTACTTTAATTCATCGTGTATTTAAAATTAACCCGCATATTTCCCGTCCCCATATGTCCCCTCGTTTATCCTTTTTCATTTCTACTTTAACTTTCTTTTATTTTTTATTCTTTAACTTTACCATATTTTTATTTATTTCCCCATTCTTTTATCATCTTTAAAAGATGAACAAGACCCGCTTCATCCTCACCTCCTCTATGACAACCCGTAACTTTATCCTCTTATGTATCCATGTTTCAATCCTCATTTGGTTATGTTGGGAGTGTATTAGGTTCATGAGAGACTTCTAGTACTTAAACGAGTTCAAGACTTCCCTAAGAGTTGAGATCTGGGTGATGGTTCATGCAAGAGTCAACTTTAAACTAGCATAGCTTTTAGCATACTTGGAACTGGATGGCCCACGAATTTCAAATGAAATCCCTTTGAGTTAGATTTCCAACGCACTTTGTCTCGCCTCATTCCAAGGTCGGATGAAGGAGTTATGACCATTTTCGTGAGACCCTCCCGTGCAGTGATGACACACGGGCACTTTGACGGGTGTGGCCTTGGATTAATTGTTTGGATTGGTTGGAGTGGGGAAAGACCCATTTTGGATTAAGGTATGAGAATACCTTTGAGTAAGCTTCACAAAACACTTGGTTTCACCTCATTCCGATGTCGGATGAAGGAGTTATGATTGTTTTCGCGAGACCCTCTTGGGCATGGTGTCAAACGGACTGCTTGACGGCTAGTGTGGCCTTTAACGGGTAGTTTGGGGCAGCTGGGGTTGGAAAAGGCCATTTTTGCTATAAGTAAGGTGACACGACCAATGGCACGGGCATTGTGTCTCACCACTGACCGTGGGGATGGCCACAAGGTGTGCCAAAGGAAGCCCGACGGGGTCAATAGTCTAGGCCAATTTCTAATCACATCAATCTTCTTAGGGTCCACCTTAACACCATCCCCCGACACCACATGACCCAAGAATGCAACCTCCTTCAACCAAAATTTACACTTTTCATATTTAGCATAAAAACATTCCCCCCTCAATCTTTGCAACACTACCCTCAAATGACCCATGTGCTCCTCCCTACTATGTGACTAGATCAAAATATCATCAATGAAGACTACCACAAAAGAATTAAGGTAGGGTTTGAAGACCCTATTCATTAGGTCCATGAAGATGGCCGGTGCATTAGTCAACCCAAAGGACATCACCACAAATTCATAATGCCTATATCTAGTACGGAAGGCCATCTTAGGAATATGACACTCCCTCACCCTCACTTGATGATACCCAAACTAAAGATCAATCTTAGAGGAAAAGCTAGCCCCTTGCAATTGGTAAAACAAGTCATCGATTCTTGGAAGAGGATCTCTGTTCTTTATAGTGACCCTATTGAGTTGCCGGTAGTTAAGGGATATTCCAAGTGACCCATCTTTCTTCTTTACAAACAACACCGGTGCACCCCAAGGTGATTGGGTAAGACTAATAAATCCCTTCTTCAACAAATCTTTCAATTGCTCCTTTAACTCCTTCAACTCCGCTAGGGCCATACGGTAAGGGGGAATGGAGATAGTTTGATTGTCAGGAAGAAGATCTGTACCAAAATCTATCTCCATTTCGGGGTGGGGGGGACACCGGGAAGGTCATTTGGGAAGACATAAAAAACTCATTTACAACCGAAACTGACTCAATGGAAGGGACTTTGGACTCCACATCTTTAACCCTCACAAGATGATACAAATACCCCTTAGAGATCAACTTATGGGCTTTAATGTAAGAGATGAACCTACCCTTTACCACCACGTCATGACTTTCCCACTCAAGGAAAGGTTCATTTGGGAATAGAAACTTGACCCTATGGGTTCTACAATCAATAGGAGCATAGTATGATGCAGCCAATCCATCCCAAGAACAACATCAAAATCAACCATATCTAATTCAACAAGATAACAAGGTAAGATTTTATGCAACATGCAAATCGGACAATTTCTATACAGTTTCCTAGGTACAACGTATGCACTAATAGGAGTAGACACCTCATAAGACTCATGCAACAACTCCGACTCAACATGGAACTTTTTAGCAACAAAGGCGGTAAACAAAGGGAAGGGTGGCACCCAGATCAATCAAAGCATATACATCAAGATCAAAGATTTTCAACATACCGGTAACAACATTGGGACCTCACTGACCCCTTGCCTCCCATGTAAAGCATAAAATCGGTTGTGCCTTGGGGCACCACCTTGAGGACCACCTCTACCCAATGGGCCGCATTTGCACCTCGGACTTTGCCATTGTTTCTTGGACAATCTACCTTCTTGTGTCCAAGCTCCCCACATACATTAGAATCTTTCAAATATGGGCCTCTATGATTCCTTCCACATCTAGGACTCACATTAATAAGAGCCACACCACCAACACCTTGAGGCCTAGGGATGTCATTGGCAAACCCCCTATTAGTAGCATGAGGAGGCCCTTGGCCTTGACGAAACCTAGCACCCTTTTGGAATTTACCCCCAAAACAGGCCCTCTTGGCCTCAAGTACCCTTCTCTTCCTCAACTTTTCCTCCTCCATTTGCTCGGCATATGTCATCAACCGAGACAAGTCCATGTCACCAATTACAAGGCAGACCAACATTCTTCACTCACCAAGTCGGAGACCCTTGTCACAAATTTATTCATCCTTGATCTAGGATCAGCCACCAAGTGAGGAAAGTTGATTAAATTTGAGAGCATACTCCATCACACTCATAGCACCTTATTTTAAGTTCATAAACTCTACCAACGTTGCTTCCCTAGGCTCAAGAGGGAAAAATTGATTAAGGAAAGCCAATTTGAATTCTTCCCAAAGCACCTCATAACCATTTCCCTTCTCCTCCTTCCATCGCTCATACCAAATATGGGATACCCCTTTGAGTTAGTACGCCGCCAACTCTGCCTTTTCATTTGGCCCAACAACCATGATATTCAAGATTTTGTAGACCTCATCAATGAACTCTTGTGCATTGTTCATCCATTTTTGACCCATGAAAAATCGATGGATTCATCCTCATGAAGTCTCTTACCCTAGCTCCCGGGATAGTAGCATGAGGGGCTTGGGCCCCTTTATTGACTTGGTTGGCCACAACTTGGGCAAGCATAGTGGGAGCATCCCGGAGTTTACCATCAATAGGTTGCTCCTCGGGAGTTTGCGGAAAAACTTACCAGAACTCTATAGCATGACTTAGAACATGAAAAAGGGAAACATTTCCTCAAAGTTCTAGGGCACAACACAGCCATCAATAAGACTCTAATCGACGCCGATTACGTCTATGAGTAGGAGGCTATGAGATGTTTTAGAAAATATTTCCCTTCTTCATGGTCGATGTCGTGCTTTAGAAGCAAGATAGGACTTTTCCCTCTAACTAATGTTTTTTCTCTTTTAATTGACCATGTTGCTTCAAAGAGGAAGGCGAAGGAGGTAAGTAGAAGGTTTTGATTTTGATTGATCTGATTTCACTATTTCTTCTCTATTCTTTTAGTTGATGGTGGGGTTTCTTGTGTGCCCAAGTCATTGCGTGGATCTTTGTTGTCTATCCTTTAGTTGGGTATATTGTTGCTAGAAGGTTTATAGGTGTTGATCCCGGTTTGTGTTGCATTAGGTCTTGCTTTGTAGTTTGTTGGAGTTGGCATGGTGGATTTAGATGTCATTATAGGAATCGAATGGTTGCATGTATGTTGTATCTTTATGGATGGTAGGGCCCATATAGATAGCCCCGATTCCCTACTGAGTCCGTCTTTGAGTGGGAAGTTGTTAAATGGTAGCAAGGGAGGTAGGTCCATTTCTTGTATTAAGGTACAATTGGGTTCCAAGGGGTTAAATTTGTCATCTTGTGAGAAATGGAGGTGTAGAACCTAAGTTGTTTTGTCTATAGAATTGTTGTAGTAGATGAGGCTTTAAATGACCTTGCGAATATATTGAATTGTAGGGTAGTATCCTTTGGTTATACTAGTGCACTGGTTATGCCTATAAGTCTCATGAGTAAGATCTTTAGTCCCTACTCTAATAGGTTTATGGTGGCTTTGGTGGTGATAATGTTGTTCATTCGTGAATGAGGTAGTGTGTATGAATCATTTGAGGGTAGTACTACAAGTTTAAGGAAGGAGGTTGTGTGCTTAGTTGAGAGGTGGGGATCTTGGAGATAAAAAGTTACCTTCCTAGGATGTGTGGTGCCCGGTGATGGTATTAATGTGGACTTTAGTAAGACGAAGGTGATTAGGGATTAGCCTAGACCTTAGACTTCATAAGATATTAGGAATCTCTTGGGTTTAGTAGGCTATAACCGGAGTTTGTGGGTAAGTTCTCGTCTATTGTTGCTCCTATGACTTGACCCTAAGTAAGGCCATGTTGTGATTGACATTTTGAGTAGGGTGATTTGATAGATCCGGGAGTTGCTATTTCTTGTGTTATTCCTTGGTGCTAGTAGGATTCATGTGTATGTGTGTTGATCCTCGATTTCCTTTCAATCAAGGAGATCCAAAATTATTTTCAAGAAACCTACATGGATTTTGCTTACACTAATTTGGGGTTTTGAATATTATGATTCTTAAAATCCTATTGATGCATGGGTAGTGTTTATTTGATGATTTTAATGTGATTTAAACCATTATATGAGGATTTACTTTGCGGT
Source organism: Solanum medicagineum (assembly GCA_026153255.1). NCBI lineage: Eukaryota > Viridiplantae > Streptophyta > Magnoliopsida > Solanales > Solanaceae > Solanum > Solanum medicagineum. Next base: position 16,782 of record JAPFFP010045346.1, on the reverse strand, counting down.
TTATGAAATTACAAGTATGCATGTCCCCGTTTAGATTTATTTAGGCATGGGTGTTTACAATATGGATTTAAATATGGTTTAATAATGATTTCACTTCAATTTCATATTATAAATGTGATTCTAGATTTAGTCTTAATTACCCATGTCATTCTCTTATTGTTCATAGCATATGCATTCATGTACACGACTTATTTTGAAAAAAAATTGTGTTATGGGTAAGCCCAATTTCATTTTATGGTATGATTTTGATAAAAGGTTGGTTATGACAATATTGTGATCACATATATGTATTTGATTTTGGCTATTTAAGCATTTTGGGTGCTTGCACCATTTTGTGTATGAATGGGGTTATTCCTATGCATGAGTATTATGACTATGAAATAATGATTTTGGCATTTGAGCCTAAGTGTAAATTATTATGATTGGTGTTTGGCTTCTAAGGCCAATTGTGCATTGAAATGGTTTGGAAAATGACTATTGCCTCTTTCAAAGTATGTGCATGCATATTATAAGTATTCCTGGAGAATGACGACTTAGCTTGTTGTGTTGGGGGTCTTCGTGTAGTTTGGGCTACTTGTAGCATGTCTCTAATGAGTGTAGAACCCATAAGGTTGTAATATGATAGTTAAGGATGGTCGATCTATTTGGTGAACTACATTGGGGTAGTCACTTCCCTAAGGTTGATTTGAGGCTCGAGTTTTGTTCTCAATTGCGGAGGAGGGTAGGAGATATCCCCAAGTGTCCTATTGAACTAGGAATGAGCATTTGGGTTGTTGATGGAGTTATTTGGTGGGCTTGTGCAGCGTTTGTGTCTATTGGGTTTCATGAATAGGGTCTTAAAAGCCTACCTTGGTATGTATGTGGTGGTCTCTCGCCACGAGGTATTGATTTGCTTAGAGCTTGTGAATCATTTGGGGGTAGTCTTACAACTCTTGAAGGATGACAGGTTGTTTGCTAAATATGATAAGTGTAAAATTGTGAGTAACATAAAGGTGGTTAGAACTCTTTATGAATTATGATATAAGTGTGCAATATTTCCCCGATAAGGTTAAATGTTGTGGTTGGTGCTCTAGGTAGGGTGCCTATGGGTAGCCTAGCATATAATGTTCTTGATGGTTCCAAATCTTCTTGGGTTAAGAGGTCTAGATTAGGTAAAGCCTTGATTCCGCCCTATTAAAGATGAAAGTTTTGGGTGAGAAGGTGATAGAATGGAGGTTGTCTCCCAAAGGGGAGATGGTGGTTATGGAACCAAGTGGGTTAGGTGTATTTAAGGTTGACAATTCAGTTAAGGATTGTGAGTCCTTATAGAGTGTAGAGGGAAGTTGATAAGGTTGCATAAGTTGGGGGATTGCCTTTGCATCATGCATCTAGGTTGATGTTATATGTTGGTTACTCTAGTACTATAACACTCTTTGAGATGGTGGGTGAGGTGGAGGATAAATTGGTTAGGGAAGGTCCCGGTGGAGGTGCTGGATACCAAAAATTGATTGATGAAGATGTAGTGTTCTTCAAGGCCCTTTCGGAAGAGTCGTCTATTCGTATGTGTCTCTCGGGGAGCCGGAGCAGGCATGGAGGAGCAATATCCGTATCTCTTTCATTCTATTCAAGATTATGATAACACGTCAAGTCCTTTTTATGATTCCAAGTCCATGTTTCAGCCCTTATGTCAATCATAGCCATTCATGTTTAAGTTGGCAAGTTTATGATGATTTAACACTTATGTTGAGATTTTGAAAATGGTGTTTTAAATGTAAGTTGCATTCTTGTTGGGGATGATTTGTTTATGATCATTCTTGTCTTGTATGTCTCTTTTACATTCGGGAACAAATTTCCCAAGGGGGAGATATTGTAACTACCCCAAAAAGTGCCTTGGAAGTACCTGGATCGTAATTTCCGTATATCTAAAAATCCGTTTGTTATTTCAAAAATTTGACTAACCCGAATTTTAGAGCAAGCGTATCAAATCCAAAAATTTGAAAAAATGCTATTTAGGAGGGTCAACTTTGAAGGGGCATATCTGTTAGCACACAAAGATTTGATAGCCCACGACCTACCATCTTAAAGCCCTTTGAATTAGCTTTCCAATGCACTTGGTTTCACCTTATTTTGAGTTCGGATGAAGGATTTATGCCCATTTTCGTAGAACTCGTTTGCATAGAAAATGCAGATTCCAGTGGGGTTTTCGCATCGCTGTTGTTTTTGGTTCCTGCATTTATTTTTCGGTCCAAGACGTATATGTCTTGAGCCTAAGGGATCCCACACTTGAAAATACATATACTTAGCCTTATTTCACCCTCATATCATCCTTAACATTCCCCAATGTCCTCTCAAACACTTAGACTCATATTTCACCCTAAATTCAAGTCCCAAAACTCAAGACCAAACTTAAGGATTTCTTCAAGGATTTTACTCAAGCTTCAAGTCTCCATGTTCAAACTCTTTCAAGGGTTCTCCAAAGCTAAGGTATGTGATGTTGAACCATTGGGTCCTTTCACCTATGGTGCCTAAGCCTCCTTTTTACTAATATTGCATGATTTGAAGTTGATTTTACATGTGGTTCTTGTATATTGAGAAATTTACTGCACGGTGATTTAAATTCATGAAAGTATGGTTGTTTTTAGCATGTTTTGAGCTATGAATCTTGGATCTAATGTTGGATTTGATGAGGGGTTTTGATGTGAATGTCATGGGGATGTTGCAAGATGTTGATTGATGGTTTTACAACGGATTTTCTTGCATGATTTCATCTCTAAATTGCATGGTCTTTTACGCCCATTACACGCCCATGATTTCATCTCTAAATTGCATGGTATTTTCTTGCGAGATATTTATATATTGCCCATATTGTTGTAGCACGCTGAAAAGTATTACCAATATTAAAATCCAAGGACATAAAATATACTAGTTTCCGTCTCATACAATCATCATAACATAACTGGTATTTTAATATAGAAACAAGCTCGTCGGCTCAAAGTTACAAACCATGGTTCCATAATTTACACTATCCTTTCAAATTTATACATACGTATACAACATGAGAATCATGTACATGTCCCAAAACTACTACAGTATATATGTCTAGATACAAATGTGATCTTCTGCACAACTCCCAAAATTTATCTTCAATGGTCATCCTCAAGCATCATCTCGGTTACTCCCTATGATAGAAACAACTATTGCTAAGCATGAAGCTTAGTGGTGTAAAAGCTAAAAGCTGAGAATCTTAAATCCCTCGATTTACCCTTCTTAAGTGAAAGGGAAACACAATTGAAATATAGTAAATACACCAAGTGAACAAGTACATCAATAGTATCAAGTAGGATATTTAAAGATCTAAGTATCAAGGGTTCCTGGAACAATTTTATACAAGACATTCAAATGACAAGTTTTGCCCAGTATGTAAGTCATGCCGTCAGACCAAACATAATCAAGTATCAAGAAGGATCGAAGTCCTGTATCAAGAAGGCAAAAACCCAATGATCAAGAGAACCAAGAATCATATTAAGAATGACTTTCTAGTTTGTGCATCAAATGGACTGCATTCGTACTTAGGGCGAACCAAAAATTCACCAATCAAGATGGCAATTGATTCGAACAAGAGGCATGACAATGGTGACAAAGTCACAGCCACAAGGAGGACAAAGTCCACAAGGATATCAAGTGATCAGGCAATTCGTACAAATGGGTGAATTAGACAAGTTCTTTGCAAGTTCCAAAATATATCAACACGACCAGATAAAATGACAAGAACATAGCTGAGATATCAAGATAACATTAAAATGTAACAGCAGGTAACAAAGGCACAAGAACAAGTTTTTACAGGAACCTGAACCCTTTAGCATGCAACCGACCCTAGCTTTTTCAAGTCGTGGATCAATACGACATCTATTTCTTCAATCAATTTCCTTAAGATTGTACAAGAGTGCAAGCACCTCAATACTCATTTTCATGCTCATTTAACCTTCAGAACTTTCAATAGGTAGAAACTAACAAGATAAATGCCAACACTAAGTCCTATTTCTGCAAATCACTTCTTCTCGGCAGCTGCCTTGCAACGCAACTAGATTTTGAATTGGTAAATGAAAACATTAGGCTTTCTAGTATACATGAAAACTATAGGTATATGGATATAGGTTGAAAAAGATCAAGAATCACTTCAAATTACCCTTTGTACAAGTATTTATAATTGAAACACTAACAACACTCCCCCAAGGATTTTTATGTCAAAACTCTAGACAAAACTTGTACTAACTTGTGTCCACTATTTTGAATTCATAACTACCAAATTAGGTCCCAAACATAAACATAAGAGTTGTAAATACATGTCTTGGAGTTACAAAGAACTAAGAAGCATCACAAATTATAGCTCACGCATCAATATATGATTAAAATACTAACAATAGTACATAAAAGGCTTCTCAGACAGAAAACTTGCCAGAACTTTCACTGTGTTTCACGCCTTCTTTCGATACCATACAAGCAGATTCAGTCTTTACATAGGCAAAAAAGTTGTAGGTATGTGAATTAGATTTCCAAAACATGTTGACACACTAAAAAAATAGCTATATACAAGGAGATATTCCACAATTACTACACACTATGAAATTTAAAGACAAAACTCAACCACTTACCAAAGGATAGAGAATTTCTCAACTTTGCTCCATGGAACTGATTTATATCGTATGTTCTTATTAAATATAAGGTCATGAGAGAGTTTATAAGGTTTTATATGGTCATTAAACCGACTTACTTTATGGAAAATATATTTTATGTCAAAAGAATGTTAAAAGAAAATTTGTCCAATAAGGTAGCTGCCCAAATTTTCCCTTTTTCACTCCTTATTTATTTTGTTCACACATAATAATTATTATTAAGCTTGTTTAACATGTATAATTGCATAAAAGTAAATACATTGCACTAAAATGAACCCCTCCATCATTCCTTTCTACGATTTAAGAAAACTGATTTCTCTAACGACACAAACTCAAGTCAAAACGTTGTGAAGTAGGGGTTGATTTTATCTTGAGGGAATACCTTTTTGAAAGTGAATACATTATTTAATTATAAGGGCATTACAGTTGCAGGGGGGATATTGTAACACCCCTCAACATAGCTTCAAAAAGACCCTATGATGCATTTTTTCTTAATATCTTAAAATTCGTGCGTTAAATTCAAAAATTCAACTTCAAATTCTTGTTCAGAGGGCAAAATTATGTGGAAAAATAATTACCTACAATGTTTAGGTTTCCTGTGTCAAAAAAAATATTTTTGGTGAAATTTCGCAAACTAGTAGGTTCTGCGACAAGCCCACGTCGCGGACTTGCCGCTCTATAGGTTGAAAATTTCATAATTTTTTTTGTTTTAGCTGAGCGAATTTGGGTAAAATCCTATGCCTATATAGACGAGAATGTAGCATTTTTCAGTCATTTTATGCCCTAGAACTCAAAGAAATACTCTCAAAAATTTCTCTAATCTTCTTAAATCTTCCATTGAATCTCAAACTTTTTTCAAGAACTCTTGTTGGAAATCAAGAAACCAAATGAAGCCCAATTTTTCTTCAAGTTCCTTTCAAGAAAATCTCAAGTTTAAGGTATGTCGGTCTACTATCCATGGTCGTTCCACCCATGGAGCCCCAAAATTATGTTTTATCAAATTTATTGATTCTAATGACTAATTCTTTTTGAGTTTCTTCTACTATCACTCCATTGCATGAAAAATGTTGGGAACTTGTTAGTTATTGATCTATAGATGCATGAGCTCCTACTAATAATTGAGATTATGATATGCTTATTATGTTAAACCTTTGTAAGCTATGACATCTTGAAAGACTTGAAAATGTAATGAATTTTTCTTAATGGTTTTCAAGATACCCAAATTGGGGTTTTGCAAGTATGATGGTGGGTTGTTTGAATTACTTCTTAAACGAATTTAGTTTACCCCTCTCATGTTCCTTACTCTTGAATTCTATGATTTTAAGGTTAAACACATATATCCACCATGTTTTGACTAAGTTATGTGGCAAACCTTTTATGTGATAAAGGATTTTTGGTAAAACATGTGATTTATGAATGTTGTGAATGATATAAAGCCCCTTATTTGATATTATGATTTGATGAGCTAGTTTATGATATTCAAATCTATAAATGTTGTAGTACCATGAGATACTATGAGGACTATATGAGATCAATTTCATGTTTCCACGTCCATGTTTTGAATGTTGATTTGTACGATTGTGATAGGTTATTAAGAATGATTTAAATTGATGATATTCAATATATATCTCGAAGTATGGTTTCTAAATAATAAGGAATGAACGCTTATGAGACATTCTACGTTTATTATTGACTTATGAAAAGTTTTCTATGAATGAATATTGATGGTAGATGATCTCCCATCTGGTTAATGAATGAATGTTTTATGGTGGAGAACCTCCCATCTAAGGAATGATTAAGGAGCTATCTTATGACTTTGACTCTATGATATCAATGGGTTGCGGATTTGATAAATTGCCCTCTCACATGATTTGGAATGATTTTATTATATGATACTATGACTTACGATTTTCCTACTCTTGTGAGAGCACTACCTAGCACCGAGTTGACTAGAGGTGAGTAGCCAGGTCCCAAAACTATGTGCCACCATAGGTAAAGGGATTAGAGGTGATTACGCAAATCCTTAAGAGGGGAGTACCTTAAAGATAAGGTTTTGAGGCGAGTACTTGAGTCAGAGGGCTTGAGGCGAGTATGCGAGTCCAACAACTAGAGGCGAGTACCCATTTCACACATGGCATAGAGGATCCACTCAGGCATTCGGAGGTTCACCTTGAAAAATTGACTTCCCCCTTTCTTTCGGTGTAGGGGAAACATTGGGACTCCATGGATTAGCTCACATGGTTTGTGTCAGTTATGGTCTCTCTCACTATGTTTTATGAAGTACCCAAGGCTTATGGTATATGTCACTCCTGATCTTGGTTGTCTTATATTTATTGATGATTCTTCATGTTTCCATGATATCCTTTTATGATGATTTATGATGGTTCCTTCTTATTATGTACAAATATTCTTGCTACGACTGATGGTGGTTTGAATTCATATAACTCATCGTTTTACAAACTCAAATGATTTCTTCATATATGTTTATGGCCCCTTAATATTACATATGGCTTTACTTCTTAAGGCATATAACTCTCTTTTTTGAAGTATGCATGGTGTTCTTCTTTATAATTATTAATTTTCACTTTTAGTAAGATGGTCCTTCCCTTGAAATAGATGCTTTCCTAAAAGGTATTATGATTTTGCTTATGCATGATGATCTATGTTCCTTATTGTTCCAAGTGTAAGTGTTTTATCATGAAATACATTAAGTGTACATTCCTTATTTTGCATGTGTATTATCCTATGTTGAATGGCTTAAGATATGTTTTAAATGATTATATTGTTGCTATTTAGGGTTATGCTTGTTGCATTGCATCCCCACATACTAGCACATTCAAAGTACTAACGCATACATTTTGCCTACATGATCTAACCATGTAGGGAATGGAGTGCGTATTTATCCTCCTCCACATGGCTAGTTGGCTTGCTTGAAGATTGCTACCGGTGAATCCTCCATTTTGGGGACAACAACCACTGTCTTTTAATGTTGTATTAAAGACTTAGTTACCTTTGAACATATACATTTAAGAGTGAGCCCGGGAGATATCTGGGCTCCTATCCCACTTATGTTAGAGGTGTTGTTGGATATATGTCATGTGCTTGACTCTTGTGATGCGTATGTGTATGTGATGTCGCGCAAGTTACACCCTCTTTTTGAGGATAATGTGGTCGTCGTCAAGAAATAGAACCTAATCAATGTTAGGGTCGAACCCAAGAGAATACGTAGACTTAGGAGAATTTAATTAATACAATTTGCATGATAACCAACTTATCTCCCCAAAAGGGGAGGTTGCAATAATAAGTAGAAAAGTAAACCTAACCAACACAAGGTTTTAACCAATATGGAGAGAAACTAGAGTTTTGTGTTCCCCATGAATACCTTAGTATCACTGGATAATCTAATTCTTTTCGACAGCATGCAACACAATAAGTTAAGTTCACCAAACACTTTGGCCCACGCGAGTGGCAAATTTCACTACGTGACATGTCCCATCTTCGTAGTGTGCATTACTAACCCTTACCTATTAGTCCCAGTACAATCTCTTTGACGTTACGTTTTTCCACATAATTTGGCTTAGGGGGTTATGATATGATATTTTTGGACTATAGTGACTAAAGGATCTCTTTGACGTTACGTTTTTCTACACTTTCACCCTACCAATACTGTTGTTTTTATTGCATTCTCGCTTTTCTCCTTTTTAAGCTTTTCTGGGTGCTTTGTTTTCATTTTTCTACTTTTTGCCTTACAAACACATCTTTTTTTCTTTCTAGCTCACAACTCAGGCATCACTTTTTTTTCATGCATCAAGTACATGATTTTTCTCCTTTCTCTGTATCACTAACTTCCCCCTCATTTTGTTTTTCACCATTACACAAGTCACCCCCAACTTGGGTTTTGCCTGAGTAGAGGTGGACATTATCCATCCTCAGAACCAGGGCCACTTTTGGTAGCCACCCTTAACTTAGGCTTTTTGCCTCAATCAAGATGCACAATGTTCAAGGAAGGACCAGGGCAAATTTAAGGATTTTACAACTAATAAGGCTATGTTAATTACGTGTTTGCAAAGAATAGTTATGTGTCAGGCTCAAACATAGGATCATGGGATATTCTGCAAATTTGGTTGGTCATTTAGGCTAAGTGGACTTTTTAAGAGCAATGGTCTAAGATCCATTCCTAATCCAATTAATCTACGGTCTAACTTAGAGTAACAGAGCAAATTATGAAATAGCACACAACACATGAATTTAGCAATTTAAGCTCACATTAACATGGCACTGATTACATTATAAACAAAAAATCATGGCTTTTATTTCAATTTAACCCACACTTATCAGAATAAGCATTGTCATCACCCCTAAACATGAATGGTCGCTATCTAGACTAACTAATCAAAATTTTGGTGGGTATCATTTTTCACAAAAAAAAAAAACACATAAACATATATATTCCATAGATATCAGTACTACATGCTTCAAATACTACCTAAACATCCTAAGGATGTCGGTTCAACAGAAAATAAATATCCATGGGGAAAAGCAACGCAGACAAAAAAACTCTAGGATCAAAAATTAGGGTAGTTATGGATCCAAGCTACTCAGACTTCACTAAGACCCATAACTACCCACATCTCATTGAAAAAGAGGTGCATTGTCCTCATTGCACATAATCAAAGCAAACTAAAGAATAGGAGTCAAAAATACACTTGGGCACTTAAGCGCCAGTTTCCACATTGGGTCCAAGAAGTGCTTGATTTGTTGTCATTGCATGACTTGGAGAACTTGGTTACTTAAGCTTCACCAAGTGCCCAGACTTCATTCTTCAAATCATCTGACTGCTTCATAGACAGACAGATATTAAAGACAATATCTTCATCGTTCAATCTGAGCCTTAGTTGACCGATATCTATATCCACTAAACGCCCAGTAGCCAGGAATGGTCTTCTCAAGATGATTTGGACATCAAAGTTGACTTCGTGATCTAGGATCATAAAGTCTACAGGAATATAAACTTTTCAACTTTTATAAGCACATCACCGAGTATTCCCACAGGCTTCTTCACCGTGTACTCAGCCATCAACAATTGCATGCTTGTCGGAGTAGGGGATCCCAATCCTAGCTTCTTGAAGTTTGTAAGGGGTATCAGATTAATACTAGAACCTAGATCATATAATTCTCTTGTGAACTCCACATCTCCAATGGTACAGGGTATGGTAGAAGCGTTGGGAGCTTTTCGTATTTTGACCAAGGACCTCGTATCAATCGCACTATAATGTTTAAGTTCTTGGGAGAGCTCCTGACTCACAGTGCACTTCTTCGTAACTAGGCCCTTTATATTTTTTTGCATACATCAAATCTTCTTCAATGCCTCGATGAGAGGGATGTTGATAGAAAGTTATTTTAGCATGGATAGAAAGTTCTTGAACTTTCCTTCCTCCTCTCTCTTTTTGATTCTTTGAGGGAAGGGAGTAGGAGGAGGCATAGGAATGGGCTTCAACTTCTGTGGCGCATCATAAGCCTCACTCACTATATCCTTGCCATGATCATCTCTAGTATCGGCATCCTTGGACGTAATTGTCTCCTTTAGATCATCATCCTCATCAACTGTCATAAGAGGATCAATGGTGCTCTTGCAACCATGAGTAGTAACCACCATGCACTTCCCTTCATTTATAGGATCTCTGAACAGTGTTGCTAGGTAGTGTACCCCTCTGATGTTGATTAAGTTAAGTCGCCACTTGACCAAACTGTTGCTCTAGCTGTTTGATGGCAACAGAATGAGACTCAATTTTCTGATTAATGCTGGAGATCTCAGATTTCATGTCCCTCAAAGTCTCATCTTATGCCTTAGCTTTCTTCAACAGACAATCAAACATCTCCTAAACTCATGAGCTACTCGCACCTGTGGTGTGGTTGTGCGGTGGCACGTATTGACCATTTTAGTAACCATCTCTGCGACCCCAATCTACATCTCTATCTTGGCCCTAATTTTGGTCATAGTATCCTCTGTGGTTGTCCTTGAAAGCTCCATCTAGATTGAAGTTTCGACCTTGGTTTCTTTGACCTTGGCGCCAATAGTCCGGATTGGACCATTAGGCATTGGTCTGGAAACCCCCTGTCTAATCAGTAAAAAAACCAGTGTCCTCCTCATAGTAGGATTCATCATATATGGGTGCATGTGGAGGTTGATGAACAACTGCATTAACTTTTCGTGATTCTGTTTCATCATCAACTCTATGCAGTACAAACTTGGACAAGCTCTTGCATAATCTCTTAATCGATCTTAGCTTGCTCTGAACAAATATTGACAGGGCATGAACTTTTGGTAGAGGCTCTATCTCTTTACCCCCATGCACGATTGGTCTTGACCACTCTCACCATTCTTTTGGCAATCCTTGAAAATGGCTGATCTAAGAACATGCCCCCATAATAGTATCAGCACAAGCCTGACTATTTTCATCTAGGGTGGTAGAAGATCTCCACTAAGGCATCATCGACAATCTTGTAGTTCAGGACACTCCTCAACCATTTAGTGAACCACTCCCATGTAGTGCTAATCGAGTCACCAGGATGTTGCTCAAAGTTGTTGATCTGATCTTTTAACATGAACTTCATCGATCTCAAGAAGTACCTCTCCAATAAGACTTTCTGCAATTCAGCCCAACTGGTGATCGAACTTTGCGGGAGCTCTAATAGCCGTAGTGTTGCATTGCCTATAAGAGATAATGGGAAGACACGAAGTCCCACAACATCCATCCATAGACAAATTCTGTGTTCCCAGTACACTTTTGAAGACAAATCAACGTTATGTAGATGGCTATGAGGATCCTCCGATGGTAAGCCTGCAAAAAACCAATGGTCCTGCGGCATCTAAAGTAGCCAACTCGAAACCATAAACTTTGTGTAAGTTAATAGAGGTGGCAACACAATAGCTCCAGTCACCTCCATAGCATAGGAGTCATCTTGTATTAATTCCACTGATAAGCATTGGTTTTGAAATCTTGTGACTGTGGAGCAATATCCTCAAGAGGAGGTAGGTTCTCATGATTAGCTTTCTCATTTTTCATTCTTGTTCAGAGCTGTATTGGCCCGCATTGTTGGTATTATCATGGGCCATTCTTCTTAGCATTTTCTAGATCTCTGGATCAAGTAGAGTAAAGGGTTCACCACAACTTCATGTGTTAGGTGTACACTACACTTACACCCTGAAAAAGAACAAAAACAACAAAAAAATGTAAAATGAGGGAAACAAGTGTTTATACCCAAATCACTATGAATTAACCAAGTCTAGCTGTGTTCCTCAATACTGGTGCCAAAATCTTGATGTCGCCCAAGTTACGCCTTCTTTTTGAGGTTAAAACGGTCGTTGTCAAGAAATAGAACCTAACAAAGGTTAGGATCGAACCCAAAGTAATACATAGACTTAGGAGAAATCAATTAATGCAATATGCGTGATTAACCAATTTATCTCCCAAAAGAGGGGGGGTTGCAATAACAAGAATAAAAGTAAACTTAACTGACACAAGAGTTTAATCAATATGGAGAGAAGCTAGGGTTTTGTGTTCCCCATGATTTCCTATCACCGGGTAACCTAATTCTTTTCTAGTGTGTAGTATGCAGGATGGTAAGTTAAGTTCACCAAACCCTTTCGCCTAGGCGAGAGGCGAATTTCACTACATGACTTGTCCCATCTCCGTAGTATGCATTACTAATCCTTACCCACTAGTCCAAATACAATCTTCCCTTTGCCTAGTTCGGTTCATTAGACGAGAATACATCAATTGAATCCTGTTAATTAATCTCTTTTCATTTTCATTACTACGTTGGTCTAGTCAGTAACACTAGGCGGGTTCAAATGATGGCCACCATCAGAAAACATGAAAAATGAAAAGAGTTAATTAACACATGCATGCACACATTCTAAGAATTGTGATTTATCAGGTTTTACCTTATTAGTTCTTTATAGTTCCCATAACCCTAGTTGTAGTTTTAGGTACTCATGATCTCTCTAGATGCAAGACTTACGAATTGGAATAATAATAAAGCATTTACACAATGGAATTAAACACAAGCCAATCCAAGCTTCAAAGAGAATCACAAGATTATAAGATCAAATCAAAATACAAGTGTTTCTCAAAACTCTCCAATGTTATCTCTTCTCAATCTCACTATTTTACTCTCTAACTGTTCAACTCTCCAGAAACTTTGAAAAATAACCTAAAAATCTGTTCATAATCTTTAAAATACAAGTCCTAAATAAAATAGGATAGCTTGGTTGGCACGCCTCATGATCAGCCTTACAATCCCGTATTGTACTCCATGGCCTGTAATCAAGTTCTCATAAATAATTGCTGCAAATCTATGCTTGAGATCTACGATACCCATCTACTGCCCGTAAAATATTCTACGGCTCGTAGGGTGTTTCATTTGATGAATATTTTCATAAAGTCCTCCTTCTTTGATTCTTAGGGAAAGAAACATGATCTATGACTCGTAAAGTAATCTCTGACCTGTCTGTATACTTGTAGAACAAGCTTCAGATTATCAACCTCTCATTGGAATTGTCCACCAAACCTACTTCACGGCCTGTAGAATGAACTCCGGCCCGTAAAAGGGTCGCATAAATCACCAAAATCTACAACTTCTGCATTTTCTTCCCAAAAGCAAGGCCAACCGTAGAATCCTACAAATTAAATGCAAAAACATATAAAACCAACTAACATCGCATTGAGAACATACAAAATCTAATTTTTATGCATCAAAAGTGTTGTATTTTCACAGCACATCAATATCTTATGGAAGACTTCCCTTAATCCTTATTCCCTCTATGCTTGTTGTATTGATGATGTGATGGAAGTCCCAATTCCCTTTCTTCCCCATAATGTGAGTTATACTTACCCGCCCCTTAGACTTTATTTGTTATGTGATTCATGCAAATTTTTTCCCCTATTTATCCCATAGTATGAGTCATAAGCCCCCATTTCCCTTAGAATTATTTGTTGAATGTTTGTCTTTTATTTTCCGCAACAAAGAATGTGCAAACGTACGCTAAGAGGCTTGTTTCGGTTTCCTTTGGGTATCGTGTCATTTCTAGGCCATAGGCTTGGGTTGTGACACCCCAGCACTAGTTACCAGAGACAACTCTCAAGGCATAAGGGGTGGTACTAGGGGAATTCATTTGTAATATACCAGGTGTTTTTAAGCCTATACTTGCGTGAAAAGATAATGTTCAAGTGAATTCCTACTAAGTTAAGTAAAATTTGAGATGAAGGTTATATTAGCGATTAGCTTGGTTTAGTTATGTGATTGTTGAGATGGTCTTGGAAGGGCGGTTGGTTTATCCTTGGTATAATATTTTGGGGCAATGTTATGTGAATTTAAGACTAAAAATGAAGTTTGGTTCGTGTTTGGAATTATTTGAAATAAAGGTATATGTGAAGGTTGCGTAATTGACTTGTTTGAGAGTAATTCTTTTATCATTGTTACATGGCTTGCCAAAGCATGCCCTTAGCACGACTTGAGGCCATACCATACCATGCCATAGCACCATGGGAAAGGATACTGCTGCCATACCTTCCCATGGCCACTCCCTTTTGTTTGGCATCTTTCTTCTTTTTAAAAGTGAGTCAAAAAGCCCTTTGCACCACCTGATTTTATGCCCTTTCCTCCAAACGTTTTTGACCACTTTTTAGTTATTGAATGACCCTTATAGCCCCCCCACCGCAAAATCAATATAAATAACCCCCCTCTACTTAGTCTCTACATCACTCTTCAAAGAAACCAAATCCCCTATCTACATTGCTTTCCCAAAACTCTCTCAACACTTAGGCTATGTATTCTTCAAGATCTCTACCAACCAATTTTCTCAAAATGGACACATGGAAAACTGGGTAAATAGAACTCAAATTCGGATGCAAATCCAACCTATAAGCCACATTCCCAATCTGCTCAACAATCTCATAAAGACCCACATACCGAGGACTTAGCTTGCCATTCTTCCCAAAATGCATCACATCCTTCATAGGTGAGACTTTCATATATACCCAATCACCAAAATGGAACTCAAGATCCCTCTTCCTAACATCTGAATAGGACTTTTGTTGACACTGAGCTGTTTTCAACCTTTCCCTAATCAACTTCACCTTTTCCACAGCCTTCAGCACCAAATCTGGGGAAATCAAAGCCATCTCTCCCAACTCAAACCACCCCACTAGAGATCTAATCTCCTTCCATACAAAGCCTCAAACGGTGCCATACCAATGCAAGCATGAAAGCTATTATTATAAGCAAGCTCAATGAATGGAAGCTGATCATCCCAGTTTCCCATGAATTCCAACACACAAGCCCCCAAAATGTACTCCAAAGTTTGAATTGTCCTCTCGGCTTGTCCATCAATTTGAGGATGAAAAGCGGTACTCAACTTCACCTTAGTACTCCTCCTTGAAATGACTTCCAAAATTGTGAAGTAAATTGGGTGCCACGATTCGATATGATAGACCTAGGCACACCATGTAACCTCACCAACTCTTGGATGTACAACCTTGCATAATCTTGAGCATTAAAGGTAGTTTTGACCGGTAGAAAATGAGCTGACTTAGACATCTGGTCAACAATGACCCGAATTGAGTCAATTGCCTTCGGGTCTGAGGTAAACCAACCATAAAATCCACGTTCACATATTCCCACATCAAGAAGGAATTTCAATATGTTGAGTCAACGCACTCGCCCTTTGATGCTCTACCTTCACTTGTTCAGAATTAGGACATTCAAGATACAAACTTGGCTATATTCTTCTTCTTACCATGCCACCAATATACTTCCCTAAATTCCTGATACATCTTAGTAGATCTCAAGTGAATAGAATAATTAGAGTTATGAGCTTCACTCATAATCACCCCCCTAAGATCACCAATATTCAGTACACATAACCGATCCTTACACCGAAGCACACCATCTCTCCCTTGGGAGAAGACCTCTATCTTGTTTTTGGCAACCAACTTCTTCGAATCAACCAATGATGGTTCTAGGTCATGCTTAAATATCAATAACCATAGAAGATTCAACCCCATTCTGGACATGAATACCACCATCATTTGAGTCGGCCAACCTAACTCCAATCTAGCCAAACGGTGAACATCATTTGCAAACTCTTTCTTCCCTTCATCAACAAGAGTCACACTTCCCATAGATAGCCTACTAAGAGTATTGGCTACAACATTTACCTTGCCGGGATGATATTGTACGCTCATGTTATGTCCTCAAGGAGTTCCAACCATCTCCTTTGTCTCAGGTTAAGATCCCTTTGAGTGAACACATATTGCAAGCTCTTGTAGTCGCTAAAAGCTGATACATGCATTCAATACAAATAGTCTCTCCAAATCTTCAAGGCAAACACCACCGCCGCTAACTTATGATCATGGTCGGGTAATTATGCTCATGCCCCTTTAATTGCCTTGACGCATAAGCCAGCACCTTACCATATTACATAACAACACAACACAACCCAATCTGAGAAGCATCACAATACACCACAAACCCATCTAAGCCATCCAGTAAAGTCAAAACAGGAGCCGATGTAAGCCAATCTTTCAAAGTCCTAAAACTCTTCTCACATTCATCCGACCATTCGAATTTCTCCTTCTTTTAAGTCAACTTGGTCATGGAGATGCAATAGATGAGAAACCCTCAACAAATTTCCTATATAACCATCCAACCCAAGAAAACTCCATATATCCGAAGAAGTCAATGGTCTAGGCCAATTCTTTACAGTCTCAGTCTTTTTCGGGTCAACTTTAATACCATCACTGGACATCACAAGGCCAAGAAAAGATACCTCACCCAACAAAAACTCACATTTACTAAACTTAGCATATTGTTTCTCTCCCAAAGACTGAAGGACGAACCTCAAATGATCCTTATGCTCCCGCTCACTTTGAGAATAAATAAGGATATCATCAATGAAGACAACCACAAAACTGTCAAGGAATGGATTGAACACCCAATTCATAAGATCCATAAAAATAGCCGGAGCGCTAGTCAACCCAAACAACATCACCACGAATTCCAAATGCCCATACCTAGTCCAAAAAGTCATCTTAGGAATATCACACTCCCTGACCTTTAACTGATG
>JAPFFP010045345.1:0-11704 GCA_026153255.1 Solanum medicagineum | reverse complement strand
TTATGTGAACATTTGACGATGTATTAAGGATATGTATGTCTAGCCGATTGATCCTCGTGACTTGTTAGCTGATTAAACGGATGGGACAAATGGTGGATTCTTAAGACTTCCTTGTTGAATTGCCACACTGACTCACTCTTATGTACAGACAGATGGTGGTATTTTTTTAATAGTGGGGGTAGAATTGAGTTATTGTAGAATATGGAACAAGCTTGTGACTTACATACTAATGGTGTGGAGTGGAGCCTACATGTATGCATGTGTCCATAGTGGTTTAAGGGTTCCCAGACATGCTCATGCCTTAATCTGAGTTTGTTTCGCTACACTACTACAGTTCTCTTTAGCTTTAGGCTTTATATATGTTGTTATTTCACTCGGTCGGCCGATGATGCCTACTGGGTGCCTTTTCTGGCACTCGCCCCTACTTTTGCATCTTCTCATGGTGTAGGTCCAGGTACGAGCTGTGATAGCTGATTTGGGAATGCTTAGGAGACTCTTGTGAACCTCGACATCTGTGGCTTTTTCACAGTGTCCTTCCAGTTGATGGTCGTCTTTTGCATCTAGACATCAGCCTTGTACAGTAGAGTTTGTATTTATAGGTACACTCCTAGTTTTGTATGTAATTATGATTATTGATATATGTATATGATATGTCCTTGTGTCTATTGTAGCTCCATACAGTTGACTTCCAGATTTTGGGTAGGTTTCAGCGATATATTATTATTGCATCGATTTGGTTTGGACTAGAGAGTTAGGACAGGTATCCTTGGGTTAGCAATTAGCTTGCCTGTAGGTGGGACCAATAGGTGCCATCATGACCAGGACCGGGATCGTGACACATGGACTCTTAATTTTTGATGCTCACATATGACAAGTTGTTTAGAAATAAATTATTTATGAAGAATTCTGTAATGATTTATCCTCATCATTGCTAATATGTCAGTGGAAAAGAAAATTGGACCAGAAAACTCCTAAGTAGAAAGTTCTAAATTTTGAGCCTAGGATAGACTTGGACAAAAATTGAGTCATGTGAAATCCCGAGCAGTCCGATAATGGATTAGGGGTTGACTAATAAGTTTGGTATTTTAAATTGATAGCTAAGATAATATGGTACCTATATGGCTTTACTGAATCAAATTCGAGCGAGTAGAACTCTGGAGATTAAACTTGGCACAAAGAGTATACTTTTTAATGTCATAGTTTGAAGATGAATTGTAAAAAGAGAGTTTGTGATATGAGTTATGAAATTTCAGTCTTCATGCAACCCGCTTTGTGGTGCTCCCATTGTGGTACAGTTGCAAGTTCAAGTTCAGAAAAGTCCCAATTTGATTCTCATTTTCTTCTACTTCGTTCTTGAAAGACTAGAATTACCTAGGACTTATTTTCTTCAGTATTTCACCTGTTTCATCGAAAAAGGTAAGTTAATCATCCCTCTAACTTGTAAATTAATTTCTAGATCTTAGAATCTAGGGGAACTATTATAAAGGAAGATTATGAACTACAACTAATGGTGGGAGGAAAAACCCTAATTGGGGGAGATGATCATAAAAGTGGCCAAGGAATAAGATTTTGAAATAATTTGGGTATTTAGATTATTTTTGTTGATTATTGTATTTCTTGATTGTGTATAGACCATGAATGAGCCAAGACATTGTAAAAGGAAAGCTTTGTATACTTAGAGTTTTCAAGACTTGTTTCGAGGTAGGTGATGGTTTGATATTCCCATTTGTGTGATATACACTTGTTAACTATTTTTTAAGTATTTTCACATTTATGTGAATAAGCAATAGTAATATGAACCTAATAAATGATTTTCATGATCTAATGAATGCAATGAACCTGCTAATAGATTTTATAAATTGTGGATTATTTATGATATGTGTGATTGTGATTGTAATTATTGGATCAGTCTCATGTTTAGACACATTATTGAATAGGGTGTCATATTTTGACACATTATTGAATTAGATATCACGTGCTGACGCATCATTAAATTGAGTCTTACATTTCGACATAACTTATTTGGGTATAGGTCTCATAAGAGAGCCATTGTTAAAATTATCGTGGTGAGAATGATAATCATGAAAGTGATATGTATGCATGACTTGTAATTGTTTTTTTGTCATACGTTGTTTTACAAAGTTGAAGTTGCTTACATATATTTTGCTTAATGGAATATCCACGTGACCCTATCAATACACTGTTATTATGCATACTGATAATAAACTTGATCTTTCTTTGTTGAATACATGGCATCTTTAGACAGCTGTTGGTAGACCTTAGCTAGGCGAATGTTGATTTTAAGAGTTCAAGGGTGAGCTAGCTCTTTCAGACTACCATGAGTTCTTCCACTATTCTTAGTCCATTTTCTTGGGGCTTAGACACTTAGATATTTGATTGGTTTTGATTTTTTTAGGTTACATCCCCTTATCTTAGACACTTACATAGAGTTTCGCTACAATAACTTTTAGTTTTTGGGAAGTTGTTTCTGCATTGATTAGTTTTTTGTTTGAGTTTATGGGAACTCAACTTGATTTATGTTTAAACTTGCTTCCATGACTTTAAATGTTTGATTCACGCTAGTTCTGTTTAGTGGAGTTAGAGTATTGGTTCTCCCGTCGGAGTTTAGTGTGGGTACTGCTCACGGTCCATTCAGGATATTGACAATTTGACACGCACTCATTGACTTTCATAAGAGTCTAAAACAATTTACATTGTCATTTGTTTTCTCCTTGTTCGAAGAATAATACAGAGCTGATTGCAAACAATTTTAGTTGACCAAATTCAAACTTATAAAGAAGAATATGCCCAATATTGGCATAGATTTCACAATTCATATTTCAGACCGCTATAAATTCCAAACTTGGAAAGCCAACTGTGACGACCCACCATTTAATCATCTTAAGGGGGAAGAATCTAGAGTCTTAGAGGGGGTTTATAGAAGGCTCTAGAATCTTGTAGACTAAGACTTGAGAGTCCTTAGAATTCTCTAGAATTGTGGAGTGTTCTAGATGGAGGACTAAAGTGTACATATTGAGAAACTTGTAACGTTAATATTAATTATACTTTGAGCCCAAGCAGGTAATATAAATAGAGGGGTCATTTGCTTAGCCATCAATCTTGAGATTGTAAGCATTCTTCCAAGTATAACACAAGTCTTCTTTCAAATCTCTCTTTGTCTTCTCATATCTAGTGCTCCCTTAGTCATCAAGAGTAATAGGTATACTTATATTTGCAAGATCGTGAAAAAGTCGTGAGTAAATTGAAAAGTGTCGTATAGGAGTCTTAGCGAGAGTTCTAAGTCTATGACAATTTGGTACCAAAGTAGGTCATTACCAAGGGATATGGTAAGTGAAGGAGACTTTGACGCCACCAACACCGTCAAAGTCTGGCTAAATGTTGGCAAGAAATCATGCAAAGGCAATATGAACTTAAATAGGAATGAGTTGCTGCCGATTAAGACAACACCAAGCAACGTCGTAACATCCCACTCACTCTTGGCCACTGAAGTGAGTGACGATGAATGTGGTGAGGAACCCGTGAATGTCATGCCCAACATGGAGTAGATTGTAAGAGTGGATTCTACCAGAAAAGAGGTGGAGATCCTTAGAAAATGGTAGAACCAGTTCGATAGCAAATTCAAGACCTTGGAGGAGTTCAACCTTAAGGAGAACAATAGCATCCGGAAGGTGAAAGAAACTATCACTTCCTTGGAGTGCCTACTCATGGATGCACTGAGTAGGATGGAGGTCATGAGTTCAGCAATGGAGGATATGAGTGCTAGCATGGAGGTCGTGAGTGTTAGTGTGAAGGCACTTAAGGAAGGCATAGCAGATAGGAGATGTGTTGTGATTACCGGAGAAAAGGAGGCTAGGATTGAGGCTTCTAAGCCACCAATGTTCAAAGGCATCTGTGAAGCGCAAGAGATGGAGAATTTCCTTTAGCACTTGGAGAATTACTTCAAGTGTAATAAAGTGAAGGGTGATAAGATAAAGATCAACACAGCTGTGGAGATGGCCATGTTATGGTGGAAATGTAAAGAGTCGTAGATAGGGAAGTAGCTATGCACCATCAACACATGGGAGCAGTTCACGAATGAGTTCAAGAAGGCTTATTCTCGAACAATGTCATATATAAGGTGAAGCGCATGTTTAGAGAGTTGAAACAGATAGGTAGCATAAGGGCCTACCTGAAGGAGTTAGTTGCCCTCACGCTCCGAATCCCTTACCTCACGGATGATGACACGATGTTCCACTTCACGGACGGGCTATAAAATTGAGCCAGGATAAAGTTGGAACCTGTGTAAGTTAGGACCATCGATGAGGCCATCACATAGGCAAAGGCTTTGACGAACTCTCGGCATGACACGTGAGATAGAGATCGAGATGAGGAGTCTACAGGTAGTCATGACCAAGGTGGGGGAGATGATGGCAAAGGTAAGGGTTGGTAGCCACATCCTAAGCATCATAACACCTGTAGGCCTGATAACAAAAGATTCGGACAACAAAGCAGCAGAGAAGCAAGGCATAGCCCGAAAAAGAGTTTAAGTGCTACATATGTGATGCAACGCATAACTATAAGAAGTGCCCCAAACTGAAGAGCCTCAGTGCCATACTACGAGAATGGAAGGAGCAGAAGGCATAAGAACATGAACTAGGGGAAGGATCAGGCACAATGCAGGTAGGCGTGATTAGACTATGCGGAGCTGTCAGGCAACAACCTAAGAGGACAAAGGGGTACAATGAGCATTATGTAGACATCACAATCAATGGATGACCCGCTCGTGACATAGTCGACAAAGGCTCATGACCAAGTCTGCAGCAATGAAGTTGAGGTTGCATCATAGCCAAGTAATGCACAACTCAGGACGGTTCATGCGCCAATGACTCTTGTATGCGGAGTTGCTCAGGGAATCGACATAATGTTGGGCAAGTGGTATGGTAAGACCAACTTTCATGTCGCGCAGATAAATCTCTTTGATATAATTCTTGGACATGAGTTCTTTCAAAGGTTCCACGCGATGATCGAACCCCTACCTCCAACAACTTGTGGTCATGGAACAAGCAGGTTCCTGCATGGTACCCTTAGTCAAGATGCCTGAGGCAAAGAAACAAGATCAACTATCGGCCTTGCAACTTGTGGAGGAAATTGAGAAAGGGAAACCATTGTCATATTCTATGCCTATTGGGAGGAAAGGTCGTCAAAGGAGAAGTCGATGAAGAAGACCAACCAGAAACAAGGAAAACTAATGAACAGTGTTCCTTTAGTGCTAAAAAGGGAAAGTCCAAAGGAGACCACACAAGGACGGTATAGAGATTTGTGGTGGTCCGAAGGTGGAGACTAGGAGTTCGAGGAGAGATCGGGAGTTCTTGCTACAACATTGCACCGAGGATGGCGTAATCAGGTGGGGGAGAGTGTGACGACCCACCATTTAATCATCTTAAAGGGGGAAGAATCTAGAGTCTTAGAGGGGTTTTTAGAAGGCTCTAGAATCTTGTAGACAAGACCTGAGAGTTCTTATAATTCTCTAGACAAGACTTGAGAGTTCTAGAGGAAAGATTAATATTGAAAAACTTGTAATGTAAATATTAACTACGCTTTGACCCCAAGTAGGTAGTATAAATAGAGTGAGCCATTTGCTTAGCCAACAATCCAGAATTGTAAACTTTCTTCCAAGTATAAGACAAGTCTTCTTTCAAAAGCTCTCTTTGTCTTCTCATGTCTAACGTTCCCTTAGCGATCAAGAGTAATAGGCTTACTTGTATTAGCAAGATTGAGAAAGAGTCGTGAGCAAATTGACAAGTGTTGCGGGAGTCTTAGTGAGAGTTCTAAGTCTGTGACACAAGCCTCACTAGTATTGCAATAACAATTTTAGATATGAAAGCAAGAAATTTAGTATAAAGACTAATAATGCAAATAATTGGACATTATCAAGTCGATTTTACCTACCTTAAACTTGAGCTACCATTCACAAACTATTTATAAGAAAAAGCCTCAGATATCAATTTAGATCAAACACTAACCACAGATCTTAGTCAAAAAATTAGATAAAAGTAATAGGATCCAAGAACGAAAAGAGCTTGATCGAAGCCTGCAAGAAACATTGAAGAGAGATGAAAAGAAAGTACACTAATTTTGATGAGTTCCGCCATGAATTTCCTCTTAAATCAATAAAATTTCAACATTATCAATTTTTAATTTTGATAGATCACGGTAAAGGGTGCAATAGTGAAGATTGTTTTTTCTTTTAATTTAAAATACTAAACAATGTTTATAAACCATGTTACTTGATTATTATGCATATAAAGTGTATAAATATTACATAACATTTATAAACATCGAGTAACATAGGCAAATTATGCTCTTAAGAACATTCACACACGTGCGAGCACACACGAGACAATGGCAAGTCCACTATTTAAGCCATCTTAATATAATTCAATCCACTCAGCCCCTAGTAATTTGGATGGATCTTTCTTAATTAAACTCAATTCAACAACGTCTGGTGGATATACCTAATATATATTCAGTCGGTAAGTAGGAATAACTGTTACATGTTGAGCTCTAGCAGTAACTAAACCAAATTTCTCAATCACGTTTAAATCATTTAGCCTCATACCATTTGGTAGCTCCCAATCAAAACAATGTACCAATTGTGCTAATACTAGGCGAATAATTGTGAGCCCTAATTGTAATCCAGGACAACTTCTTCGTCCTGAGCCAAATGGTAAAAGTTGAAAATCACATCCACAAAGATCGATGTTGCTACCAATAAACCTTTCTGGTACAAACTTCTCTGGTTCGGACCAAACTTTTGAATCTCTTCCAATTGCCCAAGTATTTACTAGAATTCTTGAAACTTTAGGTATATCAAAGCCATCAATTATGCAATCTTCAATGGATTCATGAGGAACCAATAGTGGTGCAACGGGGTGAAGCCTAAAACCTTCTTTTATGACCATGTCTAAGTACTCTAATTTTTTCAAGTCTGATTCTTCCACCATTCTATTTATGCCAACTACTTGTTCCAACTCTTTTTGTAATTTCTTCAGTACTTTTGGATGCCTTATAAGTTCAGAGAAAATCCAATCAATTGATGTTGCTGAGGTGTCCATCGAACCTACTAGCATGTCCTGCATAGAGTGTTCTTTTTCAGTTGCTGAATTAATAATATTGACATGTATAAGTACGTTATCAATTACTTTTACCTAGTAAATTTAAGGAGAACGAATCTTGCTTCAGAAGAAAAAATGTTCCGTCTAGATTACATTAAGAACAATAAATTTTTATCATACTTTTAAACACAGTTTAAGTATATACATTACTGTTATAAGAACTGAAAGAAGGAAAAAAACAATCAATAGGGTGGTTGTAACACAATTTTGGAACTAGACTCCTGTTTAGTTGTCAGTGAAATTCTTTACACACGTCAGAGAACATAAGTTAAACTAGACTAAAAACAGATCGATGGAGTAAATGAATTATTGCACTATCAAATTATTCAATAATATCTACAAGTAACTCATAAAAAGTGAAATTTGTGATCTTGAAAATACGATAAGTTGTCTACTATGACAAATATATAAAGATAATTTGCTAGTGAAAATCTTCTCATACCGTCAATAAATATTAGTGAAATAAAATTAACTTGGAATTATATTCACGTCATGATGAACAAATATTACCAATAAAATAGCTTTGACGTGGCGATGATCGAACTCAAACTCAACTTCGCCAGATTGCATGATATCCATCATAGTATCAACAATATCCTTGGTTTGCTTCTTCTCTCTGGAGTCTTGGATATGTTCATCAATAACTCTCTCCAAAAACTCGTCAAAATTTTTTGCCAATTCTTTGGTACGACGAACAACTCCCTGCAACTCCCTACAAACACATCAAGAAATGGAAAAAGTTCACCAATATTTGGTTTTGCTATTATAACCGAAAGCTCTTCAATCACATCTTTAAAACCCCTTTCATCAAATTCATCGTCCATGTATTTTTTCCCAAATATCATTAAACAAGCAAGGTTGGTGCTTAGTGTAGAAAGTGCAGCACTAAAATCAATTTCAACACCACTAGAAGCTGCCCGGTTGATAAAAATCACAAAATTTGAAACTTCTTGCTTTCTCATGGATTGAAATGAATTAACCTTGAGAGGACTAAGCAATTCTAACGTGCACAATTTTCGCATATTTCTCCAATAAGATCCATATTTTCCAAACGTAAATCTCTCTGATTGTACACGATGGATTGAGCAACTCTACTTTTTCAAGAATTGTTCAGCAGCATGAGGAGATGAAGCAACGATTATAGGAACTAGACCAAATTTCATGCTCATTATGGGACCATATTTTTTGGCTATTTGTTGAAGATCTTGGTGGACATTTTTTCCAATCATATGGAGATTACCAATAAGTGGAAGCCCCTTTTGGGCCTGGAGGGATTTTTTTCTTCTTTTTCATAAATAACGTTTTTGAAAGAGATGATGATACTATAGTCAAACCTAGTTGTAGTGATAGATACTAGCATTTTTATACTAGATTTTATTTAATTATTATAACCAAAAATATGTAAAAAGAATGGTTTAATAATTTTGTGTACCATAAAAAAGAATGTTTTCTTTAAAACCGATTCTGCCAGGCGAGTTTTCTTCATAAATGAACTAGTTTCTCGTGTGGGTATTGTGGGTGTATTCTATGCGCATTAATATAAATATTTTAATAAAATATTAATTGTTATATAATTGAGCAATATTGAAAAGCTTTACATAAGAATATATCACTATAATAAATGTCACTATTGTTATAAATAGAATCTTGTTTCCATAAAAATTTGATTTTGAGAAAATTAAATAGTTATAATAACATGTTATTATAACAAAAGATTCTTATAAGGAGATTTGCCTCTACCTAAAAGTAAAAGTACGAAAAGAGAAAAAGATAATAATAAAAGGAATGAATGGTGAAAGGTAGAAGATTTTTTTAAGGAAGAAAAAAAAAATGGTCTCCTCGCCAATTCAAATAAAATTACAGAATCACAAAAATCAAAAACAAGAAAAATTAAACAGAAATAAATGATTAAAGTAAAAGGAGCTTTGAGGCCTTTCGGATCTTTTACGTGTAAAAATAATAAATTATTATTTATAAAAATAAATATCTCTAGTAAAAAAGAATTAAAATTATAAAAATCTCTAAAGTGCTAGAAAATCATACATTTATTTGTAACAACACACAAATTGAAAAAGAGGGAGAGAGAGAGAGAAGAAGGATGGATTGAGTGACATAGATAAAAGGATCAAATTTTCTTTAAATGTTGTCATTCATCAATAACCATCCTCACCTAGTATAATCCACCCTTAGCCGTTATAATATTACTACAAATAATTTAGAAGCTATATTTACTTAAGCATGTTTTAGTAGGAGGTTGAAGGACAGATGAAGGGATAACAAAATGGTAGTATTATTTTGGGAAAATTAAAATTGTGTCCCTTTAAAAGCAAATTATTTACGTTCATATACCCTTTTACATTTTGTACCCTCATACTATTAAAAATTTGCCCCCTATATACCAACAGGGTATTACAGATGATTAAGCTCAATCCTATATGATACTGATATGGTATAAATATACCGACAGAGTATATAATGAATATATTTTCTATTAATTTAGAGTTTAATAGTTTTTTTATTTGTTTCTTTAAAAAAATTCCTATATACCAATTGGGTATCAATATACCGCCAGAGTATCATAAAGGACCGAGCTCATTCTATATGATACCGCTATGGTATATATATACCGCCAGAGTATATTTCATATTATTTGTGCTGACGTCAGCATTATATAAGCACGCGAAATAAACAAGGGTAAGTTGGTAGAAAGGTAAATAGTTTGGGTAATAGGTCCATTAAGGATAAATAGTTTAGATTGGATCTATTAAAGGCAAATAATTTCAAATTAGGTTTATTTTATGCACTTTTTCCTATTATTTTTTCCTAAAAGTGACTTAAATCATCGAGGCAAAATAAGTTGTATTTATTACTAAATTAAATAATTTATTTATGAATGTCTATCACTTCATCCTTTTATGATTAATTTTAGTAACAAAAGTGAAGAATACGATGATGTCATTTATTTTCATTTCGTGGAAGTATCAGGCAAAGAAAATGATAGTATAGGTGATGACATGTTCTTCTTATTTAGAGAAAGCATTCAAACAGTTGACGGTAAGGAGAAGGGTGCTTGAATCCTTTCTATTTTTTCTTTTGTGGCAACTAGTATAGACACTAAAAGACGGACTGTTTTCTTGGAAGCTATTCTCTTAATAGGTGGCAAAAGCAACCTAGGAAAGTTGCTGAACGGATTGATGATTGATTTTTTTTTTTTTTTAGCTATTTTGTAAAAAGGGTCTCATGCGAAATAAACATGGGGAGGTACATATAAGTCTAGCCAAATGAGAATGGCAAATATTATTTATTAAGAAAAGCAAATAAATAGGAAACTCTCCATCAATATACTTGCTTGAGCTGCATGTTTCTTTGTCGCTACTATATGGGACTCACAAAACTAATTTGCGGGTTCATTAATTTAATATTTTCAAAGCAACTTAATTATATTTCTTCAGGTGGTTCAATTAAGCTCTGATAAATTATTTTTGTGAGTTTCTTAATTTAATATTTCCAAAACATCTTGATTATATTTCTTCAACTGGTTCAATTATGATTTTACAATATTAGCCCTGATAAATTATTTTGCAAATAAGTAGGCAGCTCTCTACCAACATGGCTGCTTTGAGTTGTCTGTTTTTTCGCCACTATTATATGGGATCCGCAAAAAGAACTTGCGCGTTTCTTAATTTAATATTTCCAAAACAGCTTGATTATATTTCTTCGGCTACTTCTAAGTCTAATAATTAATAACTTAAAATTTTTAAAATGCATACAAAAAATCTATTCGCATCACAAAAATTAAGATAAAAAGTATCTGTACATTGGGCCCGGGTTAGTGACTAGTTTTTCCAGAAGAGAAAATTTATTGTAGTTTGAATTTCTTTTTTAAAAGTTACATTGTTTTGTCATGAAATAAAGTTTTCTTTCTCTTATAATATAAAATAAAAGACTCCCTTACCTCCAATTACTAGGGAGATGGTGCCTGTGCAAGGTACTGGCTCGGTGTTTTCTTGGAATGTAAATAAAGAGGCACCATCAGGTTAAATATTAAGATAAATTGCTTTGTTGAAATAACATAGTAAAATATACCTATATACCTCTGAACACATATGATACATGCGTATAGTTCATATGAAGGATCGACACAGGATGCTTTCACACTTTTTCACATTATTCATTCACCATTAGAGCATCAAATTAAGAAAGCGATGTTGGAATTCAAAAAATCAAATTGGAAACTAAGTATTTGAAAAGTCAAATATGGTGTGCTTAAAAAAGTTATAATTCAATTTGAATACGTACGCTTAAAGGAGTTCCAATTCAATTTGAAGACTAGTGCTTAAAGGAATCCTGATTCAATTTGAATTTGGAAACCTCCTTTGGTTAGTCTATACATATATCTATTGCACCTAAAACATGAAGTATGTGTGAAAAGAAAAATAAGAAAGAGATATATGTGAGGAGAGAAGGTGTGTGAAAGTGTTGCAGCACTAATAGAGAGAGAGAGAGAGAGAGAGAGAGAGAGAGAGAGA
>JAPFFP010045344.1:0-11708 GCA_026153255.1 Solanum medicagineum | reverse complement strand
ATTTAAGTTACGCCACAGTCGCCATAGTCTTTCCAATTAAACGATTAACTTTGAAATAATTACTTTACGGGGTCTAATAGTTGCCATCTCAGCTGATTCTCTACTCCTATTTATGATTTTGTTCTATTCTAGAGACAATATCATTTGATACTTGCGCTTTCTTTCGAATCTATTATAATAGCTTAGAAGCTTGTGCATGTGACAACCGGATTTTGGGGATTTTTAATCAAGTGGACTTGTTATCCGTAGTTAAATTTCTATTTTATCATATTTTCGCATTTTTATGTTATAGTTGGATTGTAGGCCGACTTGTCTTAGTAGGATAAGACGAGTGCCATCACGCCTAAATTTCGGGTCATGACATTCTATCCCGAAGACCATCCACATCGGGAACATACAATCTACCTTGATACCTTAGCACCCCATCCCCCCCTTTTGCAAAAACTAATACTTTCTACTTCTGGACATCTTCTTTCAGTTGGAGAAGAATGGGATCCCGATCTTGCTTTTCTTTCACCTCCACAACTAGTGAAGACTCGACCCCATTTACAACAACTACACCTCCCTCGTTTGTATCAATAAGTTGGACCCCTAACTGTGCGAGTTTATACACTTCCTTGGCCAATTCTCTCTTCTCATCCCCAATATGAGCAATGCTTTCCATGGATAACCTACTAAGAGCATCAACAACTACATTAGCTTTACCTGGGTGATAGAGGATGCTCATGTCGTTGTCCTTCAGCAACTCTAACCATCTCCTCTGCCTCAGGTTCAACTCTTTCTGACTAAATACATACTGCAAGCTCTAGTGGTTTGTGATAACATCCACATGCCCACCACAGAGAGAATGTCTCCAAATTTTGAGGCAGCAGCAAGCTCAAGATCATGAGTTGGATAGTTCTTCTCATGAGTCTTAAGCTGTCCAGAAGCATATAGTATCACCTTGCCTCTCTGCATTAGTACACACCCAAGGCCAACTTTGGAAGTGTCACTGTATATAACAAAGCCCTCTGTTCCCTCGGATAGGGACAAAACCGGAGCTATAGTCAGCCTAGTTTTCAACTCTTGGAAATTCTTCTCGTAATCCTCTAACAATTGGAATTTAACCTTCTTCTGGGTCAACTTGGTCAAGGGAACTATATAGATGACAAAACTTCTACAAAGCACCTGTAATAACCAACAAAATCGAAGAAACTTCTTATCTCTATTGGAGTTGTGGGCCTTGGCTAGCTTCACTGCCTTAATCTTTTGAGAATCCACTCTAATACCTTCTCTCGATATAATATGGCCCAGGAATGCCACAGATGCTAACCAAAATTCACATTTGGAAAACTTGGTATACAACTTATGATCTTCAAGGGTCCAGAGGACAATCCTAAGATGGTTAGCATGTTCCTCCTCATTTTTGGAGTAGATTAGGATGTCATCAATGAACACTATGACAAATATATCTAGGTATTGCTTAAATACTCGATTCATGAGGTCCATGAAAGTTGCAAGGACATTGGTCAGGCCAAATGACATGACCAAGAATTGATAGTGTCCATATCGAGTTCTAAAAGATATCTTTGGGATATCACTTTCTCTGACTTTCAACTGATGATAGCCGGATTTGAGATCTATTTTACAGAAACAAGTGGCACCCTAAAGTTGGTCAAACAGGTCATCAATTCTGGGGAGGGGATACTTGTTCTTTATAGTGACCTTGTTTAACTGATGTTAGTCTATGCACATTCTAAAGGAACCATGTTCTTCCACAAGAATAGGACTGGGCACCCCATGGAGAGACACTAGGTCTAATGAAACCTTTTTCTAGAAGATCCTTTAGCTGCTCTTTTTAACTCTTTCAATTCTGTTGGGGCCATTCTATACAGTGGAATTGATATAAGTTGGGTATCTGGAAGGACATCTGTCCCAAAGTCTATCTCCCTATCGGGAGGAACCCCAGGTAAATCGTTAGGAAAGACTTCAGAAAACTTATTTACAACTGGGACAGATTGGAGAGATGGTGTCTCAGCACTGGAATTTCTAACTCTGACCATATGGTAAATACATCCCTTGGAGATTAACTTTCTAGCCTTAAGGTATGAGATGAAACGACCCTTAGGCGCAACTGAACTACCCGTCCATTCTAACACTGGCTCATTTGGAAACTGAAACTTGACAACTCTAGTTTTACAATCAATGGAAGCATAGGAAGCATGAAGCCAGTCCATGCCTAGAATGACATCAAAGTCGACCATATCTAACTCGACTAGTTCAGCTAGAATGTCCTTATGGTAGACTGAGACGGGACAGTCTCTATAAACTCTTTGAGATAGAACGGACTCACCCTCAGGAGTGGATACACTAAAGGGCTCAAGAAGATGCTCAGGACTGATTTTGAACTTCATAGCTATGTAAGGAGTCATAAAAGATAGAATAGATCCTAGGTCTAGTAATGCATAAACATTATGAGAAAAGACTTTGAGCATACCAGTGACTACATCTGGTGAATTCTCCTAATCCTTGTGGTTGGCCATAGCATAAAGACGGTTTGCACCCTCACCTACCCCTGAAGTGGTGCCTCGATGAGCCAATTTGCTTACTGGTGCTAATGAAGATGCCTGAGCCTTATGGCCTCCCTGATTCTGTCTTCCTGTCGGGCACTCCTTCAAGAAGTGACCCATCTGTCCACACCTGAAGCAACCATAATTACCCACCAGACACTCTCTGGGATGGAACTTAACACACTTGCCACACAATGGATGGTGAGAAGATCCTTGAGCAATACTCCCCTGTGATTGGGTGCCTTGGGCTTTCGAATTTTGGGACCTTTGTTCATGTCAGACCTTTGGTGCAGGTACATTAGCAGATGATGCAGCCGGCCCAAACTACCCTGACTGAAAAGGTTGGCGGCTCCCATTTCCAGTACTTTTCTTCCCTATCTCTTGACTAGATGTCTTAGCCCTCTTATTGCAAAACTCCTCCCTATCTTTCAGCTTCTCCTCCTCAACCTATTGCACGTATGTCATTAATATTGCTATGTTCATATCTCCACCAGCATAGCTGCCCTGCCCTTCTTGTTAGTCATTCAGGAGAGCCCATCCACGAACAAACTCATCATGCTTCTGATATTAGCTACCAAATCTAGGGTATAGCGGGACAACTGAGTGAACTTAAGGTTGAACTCTTGTACACTCATAGACTCCTGCTTTAAGTTCAGAAATTCTCTTACTTTCGCTTCCCTCAGCTCTCACAGGAAGAAACGACCCAAGACGACCAACTCAAACACATCCCAGCTTACGAATGGTGCACCTTCTCCCCTATTCTTTTTCAATTGATCATACCATACTCTTGCCACCCCCTTAAGCTAGTAAGCAGCTAACTACACATATTCGGTATCTGCTACGTGCATAACCTGGAATACTTTATGCAGCTCATAGATGAAGTTTTTGGCATCCTCCTTCAGTGCTAACCCCGTGAACTCTTGCGGGTTCATCCTTAAGAATTTGTGAATCCTAGAAGTGTCGGGAGCATCGATCTTCCCACTCCATGACAAGCCCCTAGTGCTGTCACCACCTGAGCTAGAGTCTGAATGGCCTGTCTAAGTTTAGCGTTAGAGATATCAGCCTGCGGTGGATGCTGGACAGGTATAGCTGGGCCTTTTAGCCCCTCAGGAACTTGTGGTTCAGCCTGATTCACATTCTATCTAGCAGGGCGTCCTCTACTCCTAGCCTGTGCAGGATGTCCAAATGCTCTTCTCAAGGGGGCATAATCTGAAACAATACGTGAACGCACGTGTTAGAAGAGATTTAATCAGAGTTAAAACTCTGAAGAACGAAATGGAATACCAAAGAAGGTTAACACTTCCTAATGTCATGCAGCCTCCCCATATGGATGTGGCACGCTTCACACTAATGATAAGGACTCTATTAGACGTGACTTCGTAGACACCCCAAGACGCTTGAACTCTGTGCTCTGATACCAAGTTTGTCATGCCCCGAGTCTATACCTTGGACGTGGCCGGCACTCAAAAATCATTTTTGACCGCTAAGCGAACCACTTAATCTGGCTACTTTGCTCAACGAAAGACTTAAACCATAACACGAGGCTAGAAGTAAACACTACTAATGAATTCATGTCTGAAATTAAAATGAAACAAGTCAACTAAGAAATTTAAAATCTGAAAGAGATAGTAAAACACTGTCTATCAGTCTATAAAGTCTCTACTAGTCATGACTAGAGTATGGGTCTGAATGACCCGAGATATGCCTACTGGGGAGCTCTGTCACTTGCATCTGAATCGTAAAATGATGCAGGCCCAGAGGACGTCAGTATGTGAAATGTACGAGTATGTAAAGCAGCCGAAACAGAAATTTTAAGACAAAAGGCTCAAATCACTGATTTAATACATAATTAAGTTAAAAGAAAATTAAAGCATTATAACAAAATAATATGATTTCAAGTGTAAATAGATGCAACTCTGTATGTATCGGAAAATATTGTATACTGTAATTTAGAGAATTTCTCTAATCAACAATCATTATAAGAGCTTCGTGATGATACAACGTACTAGCCTACATTGCCAAGGCCATCCTAGACCTTGACGGGGTAAGGGATGAAGGGATGTGGATCCATATAAGATGGGCCATCTCAGTGGCATATCAAGAATTGTACAAAAGGTACAATCCTATCCTATGTTGGCTATGTAGTTTATGGGTTGAAATTATTGAACTTGAACCCACTTCGGTGCTCAATACTACTCCCAAAAACATGTATGGTGCTCAATAACTGTAAGAAAATATCCCACTTTAGGAGTAGATGAAAATATACTACTTAGGGCCTTATCTCTGTCTGTTTTCTTTAAACTGACTTTTCTGAACTTGTTTCACAAGTTAAACTCAAAAAAGAATCATTACTTCAACTGAATTAAAAGTCTAATTAAGTGCTTGTAATATTATTTCAAGATTTACTCCAAACACTATTCTTCGTGGTATATTTTTGGTACTCGTATCTATTGTATGTTGTTGTGTCATTCCTTGGAAAGGGTTAGAACTAGTTGATTGCATAAATTCTTTTTGGCTTATAACCTAATCTAATTCTATTTTCTTCTTTACTATCATACATTTTATTGACAATTTTGTCAAGAGCATCTAGTTTTGTTTGTATTTTTGTTGTTCTCTGTATACTAAGTTATCTTTTCTAAATTCACACTTTTTAAAGTGCAATTCTATCTCTGTTAAATTTATTGCTACTAACTTACACCCTTTACATTTAAATGTTGCACTTGTATTCTCTTTGTACCATCTTTTCGCCTTTCTCAAGGCTTTATCTACCCAAAATTCATCTTCTATTATTTCTACATTCATCATTTTCATGATTGTCACAATTTCTTCATCTAACTCATTTTGCATAGTATATTTGTAGTCAGTGAATCTTATAGATATTTCTCCTTTAGTATTTGTATACATCAAATGAGATTCTGGTACCATTGTTGTTTTCTTGTTAATTTTTTTCTAAATTTCACTCTAACCTACATATTCTTCTGGATTTAGTTTTATTGGTTTTATTAGCTTTATTCCTTTCTCTCATTACTTCAACTACTTCATCAACCTTAATCCTAAATTTTGTATCACTACTTAGGGTCATTTTTCCTCTAAATCCTACACCACTAATAGATTTACCCTTCTTCATTTCTCCATAACCTTTAGTCTGTATTCCAATTTATATATATATATATATATATATATTTTGAATTCATTCAAGTTTAGTATGAAATCAAGGCTAATGTAAAATATTCCTCCATTGTTAGTCATATCCACATTGGTTAATCCTATGATGGATTTGTTTAAATCAGACCATCTATCATCACATATTGTAATTAATACTTTAGTTCCTAAGTTCTTTTTAGTTAGTCCTTTTAATCCAATTACAATTAGTCTCATGTGCATGAGAGTCATTCTAGTATTTATTATCGTTTTAAATAACTCTGGATTAATTAGATGTATTATCGTTGTCTCGTTTCCTATGACTGACAATTGCTCTTCTTGATAGTGTCTATATAGTTGAGGATTTCTTGAGAAGTACTCCCTCTGTCCCATATTAATTGAATTTGTAAGATAATGCACACATATTAAGAAAAGCATTCAAAGACAAAATTTACACCATACTTTCGACTATTGCCCTTGTGAAATCATAAATATGTAGTGTAATTTATCTCCTAGAAAATATATAACTTCAATAAATGAAAGGGCAAATATGGAAAAAATTTCAAACATTCTTCTTGAACTTTGAACAATTCAACTATTTTGAACATTGAAAAAAGCCTCAAAAATTTAATTAATTTGAAACAGAGGAAGTATTTTATATTGTATAATTTCTTAGGATTTAAGAATTTTAATTGATTTTGTTGGAAAATTCTTAAGTCCCTGTCTATGTCAATTATCTGATTTAATTCTTGGTTTTGACTTTCTTGTCTACCTCATGATAGGATTCTCGTTATAAGGTTATTCCCTATTTTATTGTCTGAAAAGTTTACTCTTGGTCTTTCTTCAGTTGTTCTTGTCCTACCTGAAAAAAGGTCCATAGTTGAGGTTTTCTAGTCAACTTTCGTCTGTCTTTTTGTGGTGATATTTCTATATATTTTTAACTGAACTATTAATTTATCTACATCAGTATTTGTCGGTTGTTCTGCTACTTTATCCTTTGCTTTAAGAAGTTTATCTAGTTTTGTATTTATTTCTAGTAATAGTACTATTATAGTATTATTCTGTTTAATAATAACTTGATCGGACTTGCTTTGGGGTAAATAATCTGAAAAAACTTGTGAATCAGTTTCAAGTTTCGATGTAAAATTTAGTGTCTTGCGTAAATAGGATCTAGATCGTTCATGAAAGAGAGATTTCTTCAAGTTTTGTTACTATCTTTTTTAATTCGTTAACCTTAGACGTTACTGCTTTTACTTGTCATGTTATTTTTGTTACTAGTTACGTTGTTTTGACTTCTAATTCTTTGGGTTTTTTTGTTATTGTCTTGACCAATTTTTCTATTTCGACCTTAGGTGATAGGATTCTTCGTTACTTCATGTTTATCCGATTTCTCTTATCTAGTTGGTTGAACCTAAAGGATACATTTTGGTGTACTCCCCCCTATTATGTTTTCTCTCTGCACATCAAGCACAGAGAACTTTCCATGGTAGTTGATCTGTTCTATCAAAGTTCTTCTTCACTATTCAGCAGTGAGGCTCACACTTCGAGTTGTCATTGTTTCTTTGAGATGTCTTTTGTTGACATCTATGCAGGCTATGTATTTCCTTGGAGAAAACTTTGTATTTACTTATTCGTATAACATAGAAGCTCTTGTATTCATGATCCTAGGTTTTAAGACTTAAAAATTAAGTGTTGTGTTGCTTTATTATTTTGATTTTATTTTATTTTCTTTAATTGCGATTCGATTTTGAGTTGTGACAGTTAATTCGTTATTAACTTAAGGAGTGATGTAAAGTAAATGAATGATCTAACGTCCTAAAGTTGTCTATCCTCCCACCTTAATGTCCAAGAGCATTGGACCTCTAAATGGGTAGGTTCTAGACTAAAAGAAAATCTAGGGCTCCTAGTTAGATACATAGTCAAACAACACAAATAAGACAAATAGTTAGCACATAAAATCTCATATACACCTCTAGATTAATTAGTTAAGATGCTAGCAAACACGACAAATAGTGGAAGGCCGTGACAAGATGTGTGTGTGCGCGCGCGTAGCTTGAGGGTACATCCGTAATTTTCTTATGGTTCTTTCGTTTTAATTTGTTTGTCTTATTTTGATGTTAACAAATATTGTTAATCATGATAATTAAAAGCTACTCAAACGGGCAACAAGTCGATATGTCTGTTTGAGCAGCTTAAGGGTATATTTGTAATTTTTTATGGTTCTTACGTTGTAATTTGTTAGGCAACTCAAGCAGGCAACAGGTCGACGTGCCTGCTTGAGCAACTTGAGGGTACATCCGTAATTTTTTATGGTTCTTCTGTTGTAATTTATTTTTCTTATTTTAATGTTAAAAAATATTACTAATCGTGATAATTAAAGTTGCTCAAGCAGACAGCAGGTCGACATGCCTACTTGAGCGGCTAGAGGGTATATCCATAATGCTTTTATGGTTTTTCTGTTGTAATTTGTGTATCTTATTTTTATTGTTAAAAAATGCTACTAATCATGATAATTAAAGTTACTCAAGTTAATAACTTAAAATATTTCTAAAAAATATATTACATCACAATATTAATAATTTAAAATATTTAAAAATCATATTAAAATTTTAATTAACTCTGTAAAAGTCTATCTATAGCACTTAAATTACAATTAAAAAATAACAAATATTGAACTCGTGCTAGCGCGGACACTGATGTCTAGAGTATACATATATATATATATATATATAACAGATCAACATTAAAATGAGATGGTGAAAAGAAACGCACTTATTGAATATGCAGGAGCAATTTAAAACTTTTAGAAAAATTTTCTTAACTATTTTGAATGCTGAAAATATTTACCAAGGCCCACGAGTGTATATATTATTTATTTATTTAAAAACAATAATGACATGCTAAAATTTTTGTTAAATCCCTAGAAGTACAATTTCTTGCAGAATAATATGCTAAAAAGTATTTATATTTACTGTAGACACAATTTCAATAATGTTTTAAAAATATTTTAAAATTTTTAATATAACTTAGTATGTCAAAATATTAATAATATTCTATAAGCATGACTTCTAACCACATAAGTTACAGGAAATTATTATCAATTCTATGAATATGATTTTCTAGATGATATGGCATGGGTTAAGATATTTTATTAAGATCTTATAGGCATGATTTCTCTATAATATGTTCTAAAAAGTGTTGATATAATAAAAATACCATTACAGCTTATAAACATGACTCCTATAACATTCTAAAATATTTAAATTTATAAGCATGATTTCTAGATGATAATATGCTAAAAAATTATTAAATTCTATAGGCATAGTTTCAATGTTAAATATCATTTAAAAGTATTTGAATACAACATAATTCAATTATCATATTGAAAATCATTTAATAGACCCCTATGAACATGATATCTAAAGGGTCGACATGGTGAAGTTATTGCTGAAAACCTATAGACATAATTTTTAATTAAAAGATATGTACTCATCAATAATTATTTTAGCGACATGGTAATTTGAATTTCAAAATATACAAAGAAAAGTACGTAAAAAGGTATGCAAATTATTTGAAATACATTAAACAAGTATTAAGAAATTAAGGCTAGATGAATATTTCAATATTCTCATTGTGGGCTATTTCATGTAAAACAAAGTTTGTGAGAACCTCATTAAAGAAATCACATAGAATTGAATTTAAATAAGGCAATAGAAGCATGATTTTGCTATCTATGCTTAAATGATAAACTCCTATAGACAAATTTACTTATCACACACACATAAGTTATGGTAAAAAAAAAAATAAACAAGTAGCATGCTAATTTCTACTCTCCATAGACGATCCCCAAATTCTTTTATTATGTAGAGAGTTTACATAATTATAACAAACCAAAATAAAATAAATATTAAAGAAATAATTTTAAAAAGTACGAAAATAAAACTCCTAAATAAAAAAAACCATCTAAAAATTTCCACCCCAGGCGAACTCTTCAAATCTTGAATGGATCAAAAATTTGCAAAAGCAATAAACACTACAAAAAACGATGAGATGATCATGACATTATACAAGCTAAGGTCAAATAAAGGAACATACAAACCTTTACTTCTTGACAAGGATTTGGACACAAAATTAAAGTAACACTACATTATATGCACGAACTAGTGGGGAAACTAACCGTCTAATCCACTAATCAAGTGAAACCAAATTTGATTTTGGAACTTATAATAACAAAATTTTGAGACGGGTTCCTAGAAAATAGTCTCTCTACTTTGTGAGATAGTGGTAAAGTTTGCCTACATTCTGCCCTTCCTAGACCCCACTTGTAGGATACCCCACTTGTAGAATTCCATTGGGTATATTGTTTGTTTTATAATAATAAAATTGGAATAGAGTAGCATGCTAAAGAGAACTATTATTGTTTTTAGAGTAACTTTTAGATAGAGATGGCAATGGACCGGGTGCGGGACGGGTTGAGCTCAACTCGTAATTTTTTAAATCATCCTGCCTTGTGATTTTTTTCATTTTCAACCGCCCCACCCACCCCGTCCCACGTAGATTCGCCCCGCATAAATTTTTAAGTTTTTAAATTTTTTTAATTGAATTTCACATGAAAAATTAAAATTCATATTTTTTTAATTTTTCACTAATTAACAATTTTTAGTTGACATTTCAACAATTGTTTCTTAATCGTTAATTAAAAGTTTCTAATTAGCATTTTAACAATTAATAATTTACCGGAGATGTCTAAATTAAATTTTTTTAAAAAAATTAAAGTCAATGTTTAATATAAAAAGTTTATATCTTTAATTTTTACTAATTACAAATATTTAATCTTCTTCAAATTTCTATTTGATTTTTTAAACTCGTAACCCGCCTCGCCCCACATTAAATTTAAAAAATAGTTACTTCAACCCACACGTTCTGTCCCATTCCGCATAGCTCTAAACCTGCCCCGCAACTGCCCTTCACCACCCCGTTGCCATCCCTACTTTTAGAGAGAGGTGGTGCAGAACCTTGTAGGATTCTAGAGAAACGTGTCTCAAAAGGTGTCCAACTCTGTGTACAAGATATGTGTTTATAAAGTGAGTAAGTGACTATTAGTATAATAACAATAACAATAACAACAACAACATGTAAAGTGAAATTCTATAAGTGGGATCTGGAGAGAAAAGAACGTATGTAAATTTTATCACTATCTCATAGAGATAGAGAGGTTATTTTCGAATAACTCTTGTCTCAAATATTAAGCCCCATAAGCAGAATATATTAGATATGGAAAAGAATGAAAAAAAAAAAAAGCAAAACAACTAATAATGAAAAACAAATGATAGAATGTAAATACGATATATCAACCTACCTCTACTAGCCTATTAGGCTTCTATTCCTCTCCTTTATATCTAAGGTCATGTCCTCGGTAAGATGAAGTTTGACCATACCTCTACTCTTCTGTGTAACTCCTAAATCCAACCTCTCCCACCTCACAACAGGGGCATTTAATTGAATCTGGTTAGTTTTTTTTTTTTTGAGAAGAAGAAGAAGATGGCCAGGAAAGAAAATAATGAGGATTAAATAAAACAGAATCAACAAGTTAATAAGTGAAAAACATTAGAATACATGCTTCATTGGGAATATGGGGTATCATAATTGAAAAGGAAATTTGAAAGAAAATATAGAAAAGGATCAATTAAAATGAAAGTAATTTTCTTTTCAGAATAATTTTGATAATATTTTACATATTATAGGAAAATATTGAGGAGAATTTTTTCAAATATGAAAAGATTTGACCAAATTTAAAATTTAATGTAACTGGGGCTAAATAAAACTCTACCAAAATATATAAGATAAATATCTATTAAATATTAAATAATTAAATATTTCTAAATCTCTAATTATATTTTATTGTCAAAAAAGAAATAATCTAACATAATAACTTGTGAAATTTTCTTGTTCAAACATTTTATAAAATAAAATGAAAGATAAATGTCAAGAGTAGGTGAACAAATACCTTTTTAAGTA
>JAPFFP010045343.1:0-11708 GCA_026153255.1 Solanum medicagineum | reverse complement strand
TGATGAGTACAAACCCCCAACATGGTTACACGGGCTCTTGTCCCCCCGGATCAGGAATCGTCTAATGCAACACTTTATATAGAGTATATCATATACATAAGCTCATTTAATCATCATATAGTCATTTATATCACATCTCATGCTTTGGACCTTCAACTCCTTAAGAAACTATATCGGATATTTTATCAAACACTTATAGGGTGTGTAATGCTAGTATAAAACCATGAAATATAGAGATGAAATCATGCACGAAAATTCATTGTAAAACCATTAATCAACACCTTCTAATACCCTCAAGCAATATACATCAAAATTCCTTCTCAAATCTTACAATAGATAAAAAATTTATAGCTCAAAACATGGCAAAACAGCCACAACATTGCATAGCTTTAACATAATGTACAATGAATTTCATAATAATCAAGACCCATTATAAATCAACTTTGAATCATGCAATTTGAATAAAAGGAGGCTTGGGTATCATGGGTGAAAGGAACCCATCAAAGAAACCCACATACCTTATCTTTGGAGAAGCTCTTCAAGAAGACTTTAATGGATACTTGAAACTTGAATGAAATCCTTGGTGAAATCCTTAAGATTGGTTTTGAGTTTTGGGACTTGAATCTTGAGAGAAATATTAGTCTAACTATTTGAGTGAGTATTGGGGAATGTTTAGGATGATATGAGGGTGAAATAAGGCTAAGTATAGGTACTTTTAAGTATGGGAATCCTTAGGCCTAAGACTTGAATGTCTTGGACCGAAATGAAAAAACCAGGACCAAAATAATACTGGTCCCCCGACGCGGATTACTCATTGGAATTTGCATTTATGCACAAATGAGTTCTACGAAATGGGCATAAATTCTTCATCCGAACTCGGAATAAGCTGAAACAAAGTGCGTTGGAAAGATATTTCAAAGAGATGTAATTTGGTAGGTCATGGGACACCCAATTCATTGTGTGCTAAGAGATATGCCCCTTTAAAAATGACCCTCCTAAATCACATTTTTGTGATTTTTGGATTTTGATACAGTTGCTCTAAAATCAGGGTTAGCCTTTTCCCCCTAATTTTGACCCTGCGAACAAGAATATGAACTCGGATTATTGATATCACACATGGATTTTGAGATATATGGAATTTTGAATTTCAGACATTCCGAGGCACATTTTCGGGCACTTTTTGGGGTCGTTTCAATATCTCCCCCATGAAAACATTCGTCTCTGAATGTCAAAGTAACGTACAAGAGAAGAGTAATCATAAGTAGATCAACCCTAACAAGAGTACAATAATACACTTTAAAACACCATTTTCAAAATCTCAACGTAAGTGTAAAATCATTATAAACTTGCCAACATAAACATGGATGCATCTGAATGACATAGGGCTGAAACATAAGACTTGGAATTATCGAAAGGAATTGACACATCTCCATATGCTTGAATAGAATGAAAGAAATACGGATATATCTTCTCCATGCCTACACCGGCTCCTCGAGAAACAGAACACGAATAGATGACTCTTCCAAAGGGCCTTGACGAACACTACGTCCTTATTAGTCAACTTCTCCACTCATTCATCCAACATCTCCACCAGGACCTCCTTCTAAGCCAACTTATCCTCCACATCACCCATAATCTCAAGGAGTTCTATAGCACTAGAGTTACCAACACAATCCCATCAACCTAAAAGCATGAAGAACCGAACTAACCAAACCCCCTATCTATAGGCAATCCCCAAACTTATGCAACCTTACCAACTTCTCTATTCATCCTATAAGGACTCACAACCATAACTCATTTGTCAACCTTAACCACACCTATCCTACATTTCCCCACGAACTACTATCTCCCCCTTGGGAGACTACCTCCACTCTACCATCTTTCCACCCAAAACTTCCAACTCTAATAAGGCATAATCAAGGCCTGGCTTAATCTAGACCTCTTAACCAAAGACGATTTGGAACCACCAAGAATGCTACACCACCATGCTCAACTTCTCTCAACCTAACTTCCAATCTAACCAACCGATGGACCCCACTAGTCTCCTCTTTGCTACCATCATCAACACACGCTAGGCTACCTAGAGCATCGATCGCAATTAGGCTTACAGGGGAAAATGATGCACACTCATTTCATAATCCTTAAAGAAGTCTAACCACCTTCTTGCTATCCACAATGCACACTATCATATTTAGCAAACAATCTTTCACCTTCCAAGACTTGCAACACTGCCCCTAAATGATTCACAAGCTCTTAATAAATCAATACGTCATCCAAGAGACCACCACAAACATATCACGGTAGGGTTTTAAGACCCTATTCAAGAAACCCATACCCAATACCGGTGCATAAGCCAAACAACCAACTCCACCAACATTTAAATGATCATTCCTAGTTCAAAAGGACACTTAGGGATATCACCTATCCTTCTCCACACTTAAGAACAAAACCCAAACCTTAAAGTAACCTTAGAGAAGTGACTAACCCATTGTAGTTTTCTAAATAGATCAACCATTCTCAACCATCATGTTACAAGCTTACGGGTTTTACACACATTGGCAGCAAGCTATGCAAGTAGCCAAACCACCTCAGGACCTCTAGCCTATCAAGCTAGGGTCAACCAAGATCACAAGACAAGACTCTATGCAACAAGAACATGGGGCAATCCTTATAGACCCCTACTAGCCACAATAGACTCATGCAGCCATCTAGGACACACACATAATCCTACTAGGACAAAGGAATACCACAAGAGATAGCAACTCACAGACCTATCAAATCACCCTACTCAAAACGTCGATCCCAAAATTGGCCTTGCTTAGGGTCAACTAAGTGATAGGGGAAGTAATAGAAGATAACCTATTCACAACCTCCGGTATAGCCCGCTAAGCCCAAGAAGCTCCTAATATCCGATGGGTTCAATGGTTTAGGCCAATCTCTAGTCACCTTAGTCTTACTAGGGTCCACTTTTAATACCATCACCTGGCACCACACAACCTAGGAAGGCAACTTCTCACAACCAAAGTCCCACTTCTCCTATTTAGCATCCAACTTTCTTCCTTAAACTTTGTAGTACTATTCTCAAATGACTTCAATGAACTACCTCATTAGGGAAATGAACCATCATATCATCACCAAAACCACCATACGCTTATTAGAGTAGGGACCAAAGATCTTAATCATGAGACTTATAGGCATAACTGGTGTACTAGTCAAACCAAAAGACACTAACCAATTTCAAAATATCAAAAAGGGACATTCAAAGCCTCATCTACTACCAACAACAATTCTATAAATAAAGCAACTTAGCTTCAACACCTTCAATTTTTTCTCACAAGATGATAAATGCAACCCCTTAGAGGCCAATTGTACCTTAAGACATGAAAT
Organism: Solanum medicagineum; assembly: GCA_026153255.1. Lineage (NCBI taxonomy): Eukaryota > Viridiplantae > Streptophyta > Magnoliopsida > Solanales > Solanaceae > Solanum > Solanum medicagineum. The sequence continues at coordinate 8,321 of JAPFFP010045343.1, read as the reverse complement.
GGACCTACCCCTTTGCTATCACTTGACCACTACATCAAGACTCTTCCACTCAAGGATGGGTTCATTAGGGAGTCGGATACTAACTCTACAGATCCTACCACCAAAGGAGACACAACATGCATGCAACTATCCCATTCCAACTACCACATAAAAATACACCACATCAAATCCAACAAGCCACAAGGTAAGACCTAATGCAATACGAACCCAGATCAACACCTATGATCCTTCTAGCAGCAATATACTCAACAAAAGGGTAGAAACCAAAAGTCCAGACAACAACTTGGGCACACAAGAAGCCCCACTTTCAACAAAAAAGAATAGGGAAGCATTAGTGGCACACTGGGCCTATCAGTCCATGCATAACAAACCCAAGGAAACTTCAACTTACCAGTAATAGCATCGAACACCCCATCCCCTCCTTGAGCCACTTGATCAACATGACCACCTCGATCCAAAGGTCGACCACCATTACTCTTCCTTTGAACATATGGACAATCAATAATCTTATGGTCCACCTCCCCAAAACCATAGCATGCACCTGTGTTCCTCAAACATGCTCCATCAATCCTCCTTCCATATTTTGGGCATCTAGGACAAATCACCCCATTGTCACCCCTTTTACGCTTATGAGGACACTCCTCTAATGTATGACCCATCTCTCCACAACAATAACAAGCATTAGTACCTTTCAAGCATGGGCCATCATGGCCTCTGTCATACCTTAGGCACCTAGCATAAGGCACCACACCACCTCTGTCTCTCCCTTTGAAACTTTGGAACTAACCCCCATTACGGGTCATCTTAGCCTCACTACCTCCCTTCTCACCGCTAGAAGTCTCAAGAGCACCCACTTGTTGATCGAGTTGAGTTACCAATGTTGTCACCGCTTTGGCCATTACCCATAGAGAATTACAAACCTCCGCATTCGACATATCACCATCTTGAGTAGCTTGAAACATATTCTGAAATGTAACAGTTAGGGGTAACCAATAAGCCCTAGGGGACCTAACTCTATCACATGACATGGATCATGAAGAAGCGAAACTTTTTCTAGAATACCTCATAGCCTCCTAATCATAGTTGTGGTGCACAACAACACCATGAATAAGACTCTAATTGACATGGTGTGTTAGACTCCGAGGATCTATCAACCTTGTGCTCTGATATTATCTTTGTCATGACCCAGACCTAGGGCCTACTCGTGACCAGTGAATGGGGAACCCGAAGGAACCCCAGACAAGCCTCTTTGCATATTATTACACATTCTTGGTAGCGGAAGCAATTAAAATGACAATAAGCAAAGATATATGAAAAGGGAAAAAAGGGGCCAAGGGACATCTTTGATACCATAACAACAATGAGCAAGAGAGTCAAAGCTCATAGCATGAATACACCATATGTCTAACAACACCTCTACTACATAGTTGAGAGTGGGGGCCAAGACATACAACCGGGCTCACCCTCATAGTCAACATAAGAAATAAAGAAGAGTGTCCAAATACATAAATAAGAGAAACATAGACCAACGTCCCCGAATTGGAGGACTCACCAAAGGCTAACTTGAACAATCCATCTACTCACAAGAAGAATCAATAAGAGCTCCGGTTCCTATATGGTAACATCATTAGGCATAGAGTACGCGTTAGTACGTTTGAATGTACTAAGTATGTAGGATACAATACAACAAGAGATATGCATCATAGTCAAAATGCATAATAATAAGCAATAGGCATAATATAATGATATAGCATGTATGACCAGTGCTAAATAAAACATGCTTAAGTAACTCATGCTTATACAGGATATCATATGTGTAGAAGAGACCAAGCTAGTTATTCAAGGTACAAGCCCCTTGGTGGTTGTGTGGTGTAAACCCCTCACATGGTTGATGATAATCACACTTTATCAACATGGTGGTGAACTACAAACACCTCACATGGTTGATGAGTACAGACCCCCAACATGGTTACCCGGGCTCTTATCCCCCCCGGATCGGGTATGGTCTAATGCAATACTTTATATAGAGTATATCATATACATAAGCTCATTTTATTATCAAATAGTCATTCATACCACATCTCATGCTTTGGACCTTCAAATCCTCAAGAAATCATATCCAGACATTTATCAAACACTTAGAGGGTGTGTAATGCTAGTATAAAATCATAAAATATAGAGATAAAATCATGCACGAAAATCCATTATAAAACCATCGATCAACACCTTGCAATACCGTCAAGCAATACACATCAAAATCGCTTCTCAAATCTTACAATAGATCAAAGATTTATAGCTCAAAACATGGCAAAGTAGTCACAATTTTGCATAGCTTTAACATAGTGTGCAGTGAATTTCATAATAATCAAGACTCATTTATAAATCAATTTTAAATCATGCAATTTGAGTAAAAGAAGGCTTGGGTATCATGGATGAAAGGAACCCATGAAAGAAGCCCACATACCTTAGCTTTGGAGAAGCTCTTGAAGAAGACTTTAATGGAGACTTGAAGCTTGAATGAAATCCTTAAGATTGGTCTTGAGTTTTGGGACTTGAATCTTGAGAGAAATATTAGTATAAGTGTTTGAGTGAGTATTGCGTAATGTTTAGGATGATATGAGGGTGAAATAAGGCTAAGTATAGGTACTTTCAAGTATCGGAACCCTTATTCCCAAGACTTGACTGAAATAAAAAAAAAAAGAGAACAAAAATAACATTGGTCCCGCTACGCGGATTACTCACTAGAATTTGCATTTCTGCACAAATGAGGTCTATGAAAATAGGCATAAATTCTTCATCCGAACTTGGAATCAGGTGAAACCAAATGTGTTAGAAAGCTAATTCAAAGAGCTTTAATTTAGTAGGTCGTGGGCCACCCAGTTCTTTATGTGCTAAGAGATATGCCCCTTTAAAGTTTACCCTGCTAAATTGCATTTTTGTGATTTTCGGATTTTGATACGGTTGCTGTAAAATTAGGGTCAGACCCTTTTGCCCCTAATTGTTACCCCCTGAACAAGAATTTGAAGTCGTATTTTCGATATCACAGTCGAATTTTGAGCTATATGGAATTTAAATTTCCGGACATTCTGAGGCATATTTTCGGGCACTTTTTAGGGTCGTTTCATTAGATAGACCCTATAACTAATTTTGAATTCCATGTCTCTTCTTCTTACATAGACATAGGATTTTTGGTGACTTTCAGCCATCTTCAACCTTTACCTAATCATCCTAACCTTCTTAAGAGCCTCCATAACCAGATCTGGTCCCAACAAAGCTACCTCACCAACCTCGAACCAACCTACCGGGGATCTACAATATCTCCCATAGAGAGCCTCAAAAAAGGAGACATACCAATGGTAGATTGATAATTGTTGTTGTAGGAAAACTCAATCAAAGGAATAGGGTCATCTCAACTACCTTTAAGCTCCAACAGACATGCTCTAAGTATGTCCTCAAGGGTTTGGATGGTCCTCTCGGGTTGGCCATCCATTTTAGGGTAGAAACCCGTAGAAAGCTTAACTCTAGTACCAAGGCGCCTTTGGAAAGATCTCCCAAAATGTGAAGTGAATTGTGCCCCACGATCCGATAGATGGAGAAAGGAACCCCATTCAACCTTACCAAGTCATGAATGTATAACCTTGCATAATCTTGAGCCCCAAATGTGGTCTTAACCGGTAGAAAATGAGTTGATTTTGTCATCCTATCAAGCACAACCCAAATGGAATCAAAACCTTTTCTAGTCTTGGGGAAACCTACCACAAAATCCATATTTATCTCTTCCCACTTCCAAGTAGGAACCTCAATGTGTTGCATTAGGCCACCCGGCCTTTGATGTTCGGCTTTGATTTGTTGACCAGTATGACAACCGGAAACAAATTTAGCAATGTCCCTCTTCATGCCTCCCCACCAATACACATCCCTCAAGTCTCTATACATTTTGGTGGAATCGAGGTGGATAGAATAAGAAGAGTTATGGGCCTCATCAAGGATCCTTTCTATCAAACCATCAACACATGGCACACACAACCTGCCTTTGGTACCTAAGGGCGCCATCTCTCCCTTGGGAGAAAACCTCCACCTTTCCCTCTTTCACCAAGGCCTTCAATTCTAAGAAGGATGGATCAACATCTTGTTTTTCCATCACCTCATCCATCAAAGAAGACTTAGAGCCATCAAAAACAACCACACCACTATTACCATCCTCTTCCAACCTAACTCCCAACCCTGCCAACCGATGCACCTCCCTAGCCATCTCCTTCTCACTACTATCAACATGAGCTAGGCTACCCATAGATACCCTACTCAAGGCATCCGCCACCATATTTACTTTACCCGGATGATAATGCACTCTCATATCATAGTCCATAAGAAGTTCTAACCATTCCTTTATCTCAAGTTGAGATCCTTTTGAGTGAAGATATATTGGAGGCTTTTATGATCGGTGAACACATCTACATGCATCCCATACAGGTAGTGACGCCAAATCATTAATGGAAACACCACGGTAGCTAACTCTAGATCATAGGTAGGGTAGTTCCTTTCATTTACATTGAGTTGTCTAAAAGACAGGCTATGACCTTACCATTTTGCATCAACACACAACCCAAACCAACTCGAGAAGCATCACAATACACAACAAATCCCTCAAGCCTTTCCGGTAGTGACAATATAGGAGCGCACACAAGCTTATCTTTCAATGTTTGGAAGCTCATCTCACACTCATTGGTCCACACAAGCTTAACCTTCTTTTGAGTCAATTTTGTCATTGGAGAAGCAATAGAGGAGAACCTATTCACCAACCTCTGATATTAGCCCGCTAAACCTAAGAAACTCCTAATATTCGACAGGGTCAATAGTCTAGGCCAATTTCTAATCACATCGATTTTCTTTGGATCCACCTTAATACCATCCCCCGACACCACATGCCCCAGGAAAGCAACCTCCCTAAACAAAAATTCACACTTTTTATATTTAGAATACAATTTCTCCTCCCTCAATCTTTGCATCACAACCCTCAAATGAGCCCTATGCTCCTCCTTTCCATGAGAATAGATCAAAATGTCAACAATGAAGACCACAACAAAGGAATCAAGGTAGGATTTGAAGACCCTATTTATAAGGTCCATGAAAATGGTTGGTGCATAGGTCAACCCAAAAGACATCACAACAAACTCATAATGCCCATATCTAGTCCCAAAAGCCATCTTGGGAATATCACACTCCCTTACCTTCACTTGATAATACCTGTACAAGCGAACAATCTTAGAGAAATTGCTAGCCCCTAGCAATTGGTCAAGTAAATCAATCCTTGGAAAAGGATACCTATTTTTGATGGTGACCCTATTGAGTTGCCGGTAGTCAATACACATCCTAAGGGACCCATCCTTGTTTTTCACAAACAACACCGGAGCACCCCAAGGTGATTGGCTAGGTCTAATAAATCTCTTCTCAAACAAGACCCTCAATTGTTCATTCAACTTCACCGGAGCCATATGGTAAGGGGGAATAGAAATGGGTTGAGTGTTGGGGAGGAGGTTTATGTCAAAGTCTATTTCCCTTTCGGGAGGAACACCGGGAAGGTCATTTGGGAAGACATCAAGAAACTCATTTACAACCGGAATCGACTCTATGGGAAGGACTTTAGAGTCCACATCCATAACCCTCACAAGATGGTAAAGACGCCCCTTAGAGATCAACTTACGGGCTTTAATGCAAGAGATGAATCTACCATTGACTACAACATCTTGAATTTCCCAGTCTAGGATGGACTCATTTGGAAAATGGAATTTAACCCTAAGGGTTCTACAATCAATAGAAGCATAGTAGGCATGCAAACAATCCATCCAAAGAATGAGATCAAAATCAACCATGTCTAATTCAACAAGTTCACAAGGCAACAATTTATGCAAGATGCAAATAGGACAACTTCTATAAACTTTTCCAGCAACAATAGATGCACTAATAGAAGTAGACACCTCATATGACTCATGCAACATCTTGGGCTTAACATGGACCTTTTGGAAAACAAAAGGGGTAACAAAAGAAAGGGTGGCACCCGGATCAATCAATGCATACACACCAAAGTCATAGCTTTTCAGCATACCAGTAACAACATCAGGGGCTTCATCAACCCCTTGCATCCCATGCGAAGAATAGAACAGGTTTTGCCTTGGGGCACCATCTTGTCGGCCACCTCTCCCCAATGGGACCGCATTAGCACCTTGTGGACGAACCTCCTTGCCCTTGTTGCAGTTTCAAGTGCAATCTATCGCCTTATGCCCCATCTCCCCACAACCATAAAAAGCACGAGTATTCCTCAAACATGGGCCACGATGACCCTTACCACACTTCCGACACACATCAATAGGAGCCACACCCCTTACAACTTGAGCCCTCGAAAGATCATTTGCAAACCTCTTATCAAATACATGAGTAGGCCTTTGGCCTTAACGGAACCAGCTACTCCTTTGGAACTTACCTTCAAAACGAGCCCTCTTGGCTTCATTCCCCCTTTGTTTCCTCAATTTCTCCTCTTTCATTTGCTTGTCATAGGTTATCAACTATGATAAGTCCATGTCACTGATCAACATGGCGGACCGACATTCTTCACTAACCAAGTTAGACACTCCTATAACAATTTTTTTTCATTCTCGACCTTGGGTCGGCAATCAAATAAGGAGAAAACTTTGAAAGTTGGGAGAACTTGAGGGCACACTCCCTCACACTTATGGACCCTTGTCTTAAATTTATAAATTCCACCAACTTAGTGTTCCTAAGTTCAAGTGGGAAAAATCGGTTAAGGAAGGCCACCTTGAACTCCTTCCAAAGTATCACATAGCCAACTCCCTTCTGATCATTCCATTAGTTATATCACATTTGTGCTACCCCTTTGAGTTGATAGGCCACCAACTCTGCCTTATCCTCCGGTCTCACACCCATGATGGACAAAATTTTGTAGTTTTCATTAATGAAATCTTGGGGGTGCTCACTCACCTTTGACCCATAGAATTCTAAGGGATTCATTCTCATGAAGTCTCTTACTCGAGAGGCCGGTGTAGAAGCATGAGGGGCTTGGGCCCTTTTGTTGGCTTGATTAGCCACCACTTGTGCAAGCAAGGTGAGAGCATCTCTAAGCTCTCCATTATTCGGTTGCTTCTCGGGCGTGCAGGCTCGTTTTCCCTCGTATTAGGCATGATCTAGCATAAAAAAGAGCAATTGTTAGGGGGAAAGCTTACTTAAACTCTATAGCACGACTTAGGACATGAAGAAGGGAAACATTTACTAAAACGTCTTATAGCCTCCTATTCATAGTTGTGGTGCATAACACAACCATGAATAAAACTCTAATCAACGTGGTGTGTTGGACTTCGAGGATCTAACAACCTAATGCTTTGATACAACCTTTTCATGACCCAAGCCTAGGGCCTAGACGTGACCTGCGAATGGGGAACATGAAGGAACCCCGAATAAGCCTCATAGCATATCATTACACATCCTTGGTCGCGGAAGCAATTAGAATGATATTAAGAGACAAATGTAAACAAGGTGAAATTGGGACTAAGGATACAGTTCTACATTATAAACATCAAGAGTCAATAGAGTCAAGCTCATAGCATAGATACATAACATGTCCAACAACACCTCTACTACATAGATAAGAGCAGGGGCCAAGAAAAAGCAACCCGGTTCACCCTCAAAGTCAACACATAAGTCAAAGAGAGAAAGTCTTAATACGTAGCAATAGAGCATAAGTAATGTCCCCTAAATGGAGGACAACCAACAAGCTTGATAGAAGTTATACTAGCCACGTGGAGGAGGATGATCAATTAGCACACCGGTTCCTACATGGTGACATCATGTAGGCATAGAGTATGCATTAGTACATTTGAATATACTAAGTATGTAGGATGCAATGCAACAAGAGACAAGCATCATAGGCAAAATGCATAATCGTAAGCAATAGATAGCACACTAACAATATGACATGTATGAATGATGGTTGAAGTAAAACCACACTTATATAGAACATAATACGAGTGTAAAGAGTGACCATTATAGTGTAAGCCAAGGTCTACCACCCCCTTGGATAAAAGCATGAGGAACAAACCCCTTCATGAGGTTGATGGAGTACAAACCCCCCACCGAGGTTGATAGAGTACAAACTGCCCATCAAGGTTGATGGGCACCAAATCCCAACAAGGTTACCTGGGCCTACCACTCCCTGAGCTAGGAGACCAAGGTACCAACCCATCGATAGGTTACCCGGGCCTAGAATCCCCCGAGGGCTTGGTCATCCCAATACTATATAGAGATAATATCAT
>JAPFFP010045342.1:0-11708 GCA_026153255.1 Solanum medicagineum | reverse complement strand
GACCTCTATACTAGTCGTGGATCACTCTACGAGTCGTATAGAATGGTTTTGTGAAGATTTCTAGTGAAAACCAGTTACCTCTTTCATTACTCCTTTTGTTGCTAACAAGCTTCATGTTTGTCCCGAATTGTTGAATGAACCCTTCGAAGTGTCCACCCCGATTGGTGAGTCTATTGTTGCTAGATGAGTCTATAGAGGTTTCCACGTGTCTATATTGCATAAAATGTTGCCTTGTGATTTTGTTGAACTTGACATGGTGGATTTTGATGTCATTCTTGGGATGGATTGGTTACATACATATCATGCTCCCATTAATTGTAGGACTCATAAAGTTAAGTTCCAATTTCCTAATGAGCCCGTCTTTAGGTGGGAAGGTCATAGTTTGTTGGTCAAAGGTAGATTCATTTCTTGTCTTAAGGCTTGGAAATTTATTACAAAGGGATGCATTTATCATCTTATAAGGGTTTTGGATATTGAGTCTAAAATCCCTCCTATCAAGTCGATTCCGGTTGTCAATGAGTTTCTTGATGTCTTTCCTGATGAACTTCCCGGTGTCCCTCCCATAAGGGAGATAGATTTCAGTATAGATCTCCTCCCAGATACTCAACCCATTCCCATTCCTTCTTACCTTGTGGCCCCCGGGGAGTTAAAGGACCAATTGAAGGATTTGTTGGAAAAGGGTTTTATTAGGCCTAATAAGTGACCATGGGGTGCACTGGTATTTTCTGTAAAGAAGAAAGATGGATCACTTAGAATGTGCATTGACTAATGAAACCTCAACAAGGTCACAATAAAGAACAAGTATCCTTTACCAACGATAGATGACCTATTTGATCAACTACAAGGGGCTAGTCATTTTTCTAAGATTGATCTTTGGTTCGAGTACCACCAAATGAAGGTAAGGGAGTGTGAAACTTTTAAGACGGTTTTCCAGACGAGCTATGGGCTTTTTGAATTTGTGGTGATATATTTGGACGAAAAAATGCACTACTAATATTCATGTATCTCATGAATAAGGTCTTTGAACCCTACCTTTACATCTTCGTGGTGGTCTCCATCAATGACATATTACTCACGGAGTGACAAAGAGCATGTGAAGCATTTGAGGGTAGTGTTGTAAACATTGAGCGATAAGAAGCTATTTGCTAAATCTGATAACTTTTAATTTTGGTAGAAGGAAGTTGCATTCCTAGGGCATGCAGTGTCGGGTGATGGGATCAAAGCGGACCCTAAGTGATAAGTAATTAGCCTAGGCCCTTGACTCTAGTGGACATTAGGAGTGTTTTCGGATTAGAGGTGTATCACTGGAGGCTTGTGAATAGTTTCTCCTCAATTGGTTCCCCTTTGACGAAGTGACTCAAAAGACATAAAACATTGTGTGGATGGATTAATGTGAAAGAATTTTTTATACTTTGAAAGATAAGCTTATATTCACTCATATTTTGTCTCTACTGGAATGGTTGGAAGGGTTTGTGGTTCTTGTGATGCTTCAAGGGTTGGTTTGGGTATGTATTGATGCAAGGTGTTAAGTTCATAGCATATTGCTTCTCTACAATTAAAGGTGCATGATTGTAATTATCCCACCAATGATCTTGAATTGGCCGTCGTAGTATTTGCTTTGAAAATATGGTGTAATTACTTGTATTGGGTTCATGTAGATGTGTTCACTAACCACAAGAGTCTCCAATATGTGTTCACACAAAGGGATCTAATTCGAGACAAAAAAGGTGGTTAGAACTCCTCAAGGACTATGACATGAGTGTGCACTATCATCTCCCCAAAGCTAATATTGTGGCTGACACTCTAAGTAGAGTGTCTATGGAAAGTGTAGCTCATATTGATGACGACAATAAGGAAGTGGCAAGAGAAGTTCACCGGTTAGCTAGGCTGGGAGTTAGGTTGAATGAAGTTGGAAATGGAGGGGCAGTTCCAAATTTTCTTTGCTTGAAGAGGTCAAGTCCAAACAAGACCTTAACCCCGCCTTGCTAGAATTAAAAGCTTTGGTGAAGGATGGTAAGGTGTAGGTATTCTCCCATGGGGGAGATCGTATTCTAAGTTACTAAGGTAGGTTGTGTGTGCCTAATGTTAAGGGGATAAGAGACTTGATCTTGCAAGAAGCCCATAGTTTGTCGTACTCTATTCATCCTGGTTTATAAAAGAGGTATAGAGAGTTTGAAACGACCCCATAAGTGCCCAAAAATGTACCTCGAAAATGCCCATAATCGTAATTTCAATATATTTTAAAATTCATGCTTGATATAGAAAATCTGACTTCATATTCTTGTTCAGGGGGCAAAATTGAATGGGTAATGGGTATAACCTGAATTTTAGGAGACTTGTAGCAAAAGTTGATTTTCAAAAATTTTGAATTCGAGAAGCCATCTGTGACAACTTCGTTATACGTACCTATCGCGGAGTTGTATAAATTTGTCCTTTTGTTGGGACCCCATCGCTGACCAGATGTGGACCTATGTATTTTTTTACCAGTTTTGCTGTTTCGACCCAAGGACTTTGGATCTTGGGGCTTTGGACCTAAGCCTTCCTATGCGTAAACATACCTATAACTAACCATATTTCACCTTCATATGATACAAGACATTTCCCAATACTCTCTCAAACACTTGGACAAATATTTCACTCAAAATTCAAGTGCCAAATCTCATTCCGAATCTAAGGATTTCATTCAAGCTTCAAGTCTCCACTCAAATCTTCTTCAACAAAACCTCAAAAGTTAAGGTATGTGGGTTTTAACCAATGGGTTCTTTCACCCGTGGTGCCATACCTTACTTTTCATTTAAAATGCATGTTTTCAAGTTGATTTACTTTGGGTATTACCTATTACGAATTATGACTATAAACTACATTGGGGTTTTATGAAATGTTGTTCAACTAGGAATCTTTTGAGTTATAAATCTAAGATCTATTGTAAGATTTGATGAGAGGTTTTGATCTATCTTGTTAGAAGATGTTACCAAGTGTTGCTGGGTGGATTTACATTAGATTTTCTTACATGTTTTCACTCTTGAATTCCATAATTTTATACTAGCATTGCACACCTACCAAGTGTCTGATAAAATACCTTTTTAAGGATTCTTAATGTTTTGATGATCTATAGGTTGATTTATGATTCAACTGACTTTATTATGACTTTTGACTTCCTAAAGTGTGTTTAACTCATGAAAATGTTGTAAAGCCAGATTTGGCTCTTTTCGTAATGATTTTACCTCTTGTGAGCCTTTGATGTTAATGTTAATGCAAGGGTAATGCTGTGGATGATCCATTCTTATATTTGAAGTTAGGCTCACCATTTGAGGTCAATGATGTTAAAAGCTGCTCGTGTCATGTCTTACATGTTTGTTACAAGTTAGTAAAGCTATAATTATTTAGGTATTCCATGGGATTAGACTTAGCACCGAGTAGACTAGAGATGAGTATCCAAGTCCCAAAACTACGTGCCACCGTAGGTGAAGGGATTAGAGGCGAGTAGCCAAACCACTAATAGGAGAGTACCCGAGTCCAAGAACTAGAGGCGAGTACCCGGTTCACATAAGGCTTAGTGGATACACTTAGGCATCTGGAAGTTCACCTTGGCAAGTGATTTCCCCCTTTCTTCCAGTGTAAGGTAGACATCGGGACTCCATGGACTAGCTCACATGGTTTATGTTAGTTGAGGTTTCTTCCCATATATATATATATGTATGTATATATATACACACATCTATCTATCTATCTATCTATCTATCTCTATATATATATATATATATATATATATTATGTTCTATGTAAGATCGATGATTGACAAAGCATGTTTTACTTTAAGTATTGATCATGCATATTGCTATTATACTTGCCCATTGCCTATGTATATGCATTTTGATTATGTTTCCTATCTCTTGTTGCATTCCGTCCTGCATACTTTGTACAGTCAAATGTACTATAAATATATATATATATATATATATATATATATATTATGTTTTATGTAAGATAAGTGATTGAGAAAGCATGTTTTACTTTAAGTATTGATCATGCATGACATATTGCTATTATACTTGCCCATTACCTATGTATATGCATTTTGATTATGTTTCCTATCTCTTGTTGCATTGCGTCCTGCATACTTAGTACAATCAAATGTACTAACGCATACTCTATGCCTACATGATGTTACCACGTAAGGACCGGAGCACCTATTGATCATCCGCCACGTGGTAAGATAGACTTACCAAAGATAAGCTTTTGTGAGTCCTCAAGTCCGGGGACACTAGCTATTCTTCTCTTACTATTTGATGTCTTTTGCTTATGTTGAACTCTTGATATTATGAGGGTAACCCCGAAAAGTGTCTTGGGCCCCGCTCAAATCTATGTTAGAGGTGTTATTGGAATAAGCGATGTACTTATGCTATTATCTTGACTCTCAAAATGTTTTATGACTATTAAAGCTTTTTCCCTTAGTCCCAATTTCCCCTTTTATTTATATCTGTTATGTTGAATATCTTACTTCTGCAACAAAGAATATGTGTATGATAAGCTAAGAGGCGTGTTTGGGGTTCCTTCGGATTCTCCATTCGCCGTGTCACGTCTAGGCTCTATGTTCGGGTCATGACAAACTTGGTATCAAAGAACTAGGTTGTTAATTGTCCTTTGCATCCAACACATCGTGTCAATTATAGTCATATTCATGGTTGTGAAGCGTACCACAACTATGAATGGGAGGCTATGAGGCATTCTAGGAAATGTTTTCTTTCGTCATGGTCTATGTCGTGCGATAGAAGTTAAGACAAGGTTTTCCCCTAACACATGTTCTTTGCTATTCTACATCATACAAATTTTAAGAGGAAGAAGAGGCCATACTCTCGAGAAGCAACTGGCTCCTCTCACTCCTCAAGCTCCTCAACTTGGAAGAGTGGTTCATGAAGAACTTCGGGATGTTTTTACCATGTTGGGTCATGTTGTGACTAATCAAATCAACCAAGGGGCCCAAGCTCCTCATTCTTCTACACCGGCTTCAAGGGTGAGAGACTTTAATGGGATGAACCCATCGGAGTTCCATGGGTCTAACGTGGATGAGGACCCTCAAGAATTCAGTGATGATGTGTAGAATGTTTTCGCTATTATGGGGGCTAGATCAGAGGAGAAGTAGAGTCGGTGGCTCAAATATGGTTTATCCAATTGAAAGAGGAGAAGGGGAACAACAATGTCATGCTTTAGGAGGAGTTTAAAGCGGCATTTCTCAACTGGTTCTTTCCATTTGAGCTAAAGGAGGCCAAGATGATGGATTTTATGAATCTAAAGCAAGGGTCTATGAGTTGAGGGAGTATTCCCTCAAGTTCAACCAACTCTCCAAGTATGCTCCACAATTGGTTGACGACTCGAGGTCTTGAATGAACAAGTTTTTTATGAGTGTAGTCGTTTTGGTGAATGAGGAGTGTCATGATGCTATGTTGATAATTGATATGGAGCTGTCCCGCCTCATGACTTATGCTAAACAACTTGAGGGGGAGAAGCTTAGAAAGAGGAGAAGTGAAGGATCCAAGAGGGCTCGATTTGATGGTGACTTCCAAGATCAAGAGTCCAATGATACTCCAAATAAGAGGGTTGCAAAGGATGGAGTGGCTGGCCCCAAGTATCATGGTGAAGGTGTTGGTGGACAGGCTCCACATGCAACAAGTGTGGAAGGTGCCATTTGGGGGATTTTTTAGCTACTTCGGGTGTGTGTTTTTGGTGTGGTTGAATGGATCACAATTCAAGACATTGTTTGTAGGTCCCTCAAGATCATAAGGATATTCATCGAAGTTCTCAACCATACCCCTCTAGGAGCCACTAGGCTTGGCATGGTACTTCACATGTAAGTTGAAAGTTTTGATTTTGATGGATCTGGGTTCTACTATTCCTTTCATTATTCCTTTTTGGTTTCTTGTGGGCTTCTTGTATGTCTCGAGTTGTTATGTGAACCTTTAGTTTCTCCTCCCCTCCTTTTGTTAAGTCTATTGTTGCTAGAAGGTTCATAGGTATTGCTTCGTGTTCATATTACATTAGGTCTTGCTTTGTGACTTGTTGGATTTGATGTGGTGGATTTTGATGTCATAATTGGGATGGATTAGTTGCATGCACATTATGTCTCCTTTCATCATAGGACCTATATAGTAGGACTCCAATTCCCTAATGAACCCATCTTTGAGTGGGAGTTTGTCAAGTGGTAGCAAAAACGATAGGTCCATTTCTTGTTTTCAGGTACAATCGATCTCTAAGGTTGTATTAATCATCTTGTAAGAGTAGGAATGTTGAGCCTAAATCCCTTCTTATAGAGTCGGTTATGATGGTAGATGATTGTCCTTGCCGATATTTTGAATTTGGGGTAGAGTCTTTTGGTTTGGCTAGTGCACTGACTATGTCTACAGGTCTCATAAATAGGGTCATTAAACCTACCTTGTTATGGTTGTGGTAGTCCTTGGGAATGATTTGTTGGTTTGTTTCCGAAGGTAGAAAGAGATTGTGGATTATTTGAGGGTGACATTGTGAATCTTGAGGAATGTGAGGTTGCTTGCTAATTATGGTATAGTAGAGGTTTTCTCCCAAGGGGGAGATGGTGGCTTTTGGTACCAAAGTGGACTATGTGTGTTTAAGGTTGACAATTGGGTTAAGGTTTGTAGGTCCTCATACTTTTTGGAGGAGAAATTAGTAAGGTTGCATAAGGATTGGAGTTGCCTACGGTGAATATAGTTCATTCGATTTTCCATGTGTCTACGTTAAAATGGTGTGTGGTGACCCAGGTGCTATAGTGAATTTGAAGGGTTATGGGTGTGATGAAGGATAATTTGACTTATGAGGGGATTATGGCAGAAATCTAGGGTAGACAATTGAGAAGGTTGAGAGACAAGGATGTAACTTCTGTCAAGATTCTTTGGAGGAATTGACAAGATAAATGAGTCATTGGGGAATCCGAAGTGATCATAAAGGAGTGATATTCATACCTCTTTCACTCTATTTAAGCCTAGGATAACAACTAAGTCCTTCACGTGATTCCAAGCCTTATGTTTCAGCCCTCATGTCACTTTCATACATTCATGTTTAGATTGACAAGTTCATGGTGATTTGACACGTATATTGAGATTTTTGAAATGGTGTTTAAGTGCATTGTTGCGTTCTTCTGTTGGCTGAAATTATCTTGCTTACTTCTCTTATATACGTTTCTTTGACATCTAGGGACAAATGTTCACAAGGGCGAGATATTGAAACAATCTCAAACATGCTTGAAAATGCGCCTCGAAAATGCCCATAATTGTAATTTATATATATATCTCAAAATCAGTGCGTGATATCGAAAATCTGACTTCATATTCTTATTCAGGGGAAAATATTGATTGGGAAATGGGTAAAACCCAAATTTTAGGAGACCCATAGGAAAAGTTGATTTTCACAAATTTTTGAATTCCACTAGTTGTCCGCGCAGCTCTGTGACGCAGATCTGTCACGGAGTTGTATAAATTTGTCCTGTGTGTTTTGTCCGTATCACAAACCAGACGTGAATCTGTGTATTTTGTTGCCAGTTTTTCTTTTTCGATCCAAGGACTTGGGGTCTTGGGCCTAAGCCTTCTTTTGCGTAAAAGTACCTATACCAAGCTATAATTCACCTTCATATCATACAAGATATTCCCCAATACTCTCTCAAGCACTTAGACAAATATTTTACTCAAAATTCAAGTGCCAAATCTCATTCCAGATCTAAGGATTTCATTCAAGCTTCAAGTCTCCATTTAAATCTTCTTCAAGAAAACCTCCAAAGTTAAGGTATGTGGGTTTCAACCATTGGGTTCTTTCACCCATGGTGCCCAACCTTCCTTTCCATATAAAATGCATGTCTTGAAGTTGATTTACTTATGGGTATTACTTATTATGGATTATGACTATAAACTACATTGGGGTTTTATGAAATATTGTTCAACTAGGCATGTTTTGAGATATAAATCTAAGATCTATTGTGAGATTTGACGAGGAATTTTGATTTATCATGTTAGAGGATGTTACCAAGTGTTGGTGGGTGGATTTACATTGGTTTTTCCTACATGTTTTCACTCTTGAATTGCATAATTTTTTACTAGCATTACACACCGCGAAGTGTTTGATGAAATGCCTTTCTAAGGATTCTTAATGTTTTGATGATCTATTTGTTGATTTATGAGTCAAGTGAATTTATTATGACTTTGAGCTTCCCTAAAGATGTGTTTAACTCGTGAAAATGTTGATAATGTTGTAAATTCGGATTAGGCTCTTTTCTCAAAGATTTTACCTCTCGTGAACTTTTGATTTTAATGTTAATGCAAGGGTAATATTGATGATGATCCATTGTTATATTTGAAGTTAGGCTCAACGTTTGAGGTCAATGTTGTTAAGAGCTACTCATGTCATGTATTTCATTTTTCTTACAAGTTATTAAAGCTTTAATTATTTTATGTATTATGTGGAATTAAACTTAGCACCAAGTGGACTAGAGGCAAGTACTCAAGTCCCAAAACTATATGCCACCATAGGTGAAGAAATTTGAGGGAGTACCCAGATACCCAAGAGGTGAGTACCCTAAGTATGAATGGCTTGCGGTGAGTACTCGAGAAGAAGAACTAGAGGCGAGTACCCGATTCAGATAAGGCTCAGTGGATCCACTTAGGCATTTAGAAGTTCACTCTGGCATGTGATTTCCCCCCTTTCTTGTAGTGTAGGTAGACATTGGGACTCCATGGACTACCTCACATATTATATGTAGGTTGAGGTTTCTTCCCACATTTATATATATATTATGTTCTATGTAAGATGAATGATTTGCAAATCATGTTTTACTTTATGCATTGATCATGCATGTTATATTGCTATTATACTTGCCCATTGCTTATGTGTATGCATTTTGATTATGTTACCTATCCCTTGTTGCATTGCATCCTACATACTTAGTACATTTGGACATACAAATGCATAGTCTATGTGTACATGATGTAACCATGTAGGGACCAGAGCACCTATTTATCATCCTGATCCACGTGGATAAATTGCCTTCCCAAAGATAAGCTTTGGTGAGTCCTCAATTCCGAAGACACTAGCTATGCTACTCTTACTATATGATGGCTTTTTCTTATGTTGAACTCTTGATATTATGAGGGTGAACCCGTAAAGTGTCTTTGCCCCTGCTCAAATCTATATTAGAGGTGTTGTTGGAACAAGTGATGTACTTATGCTATGAGCTTGACTCTCAAAATATTTTATGAATTTTAAAGTTCTTTCCCTTAGTCCCAATTTCCTCTTTTATTTAAATATATTATGTTGATTATTTTGCTTTCGCGACCAAGGATGTGTGTATGATATACTAAGAGACTTGTTTGGGGTTCCTTCAGGTTCTCCATTTGCCGTGTCACGTCTAGGCCGTAGGTCCGAGTCATGACAGACTTAAGCTTGGTTTATTGGTGGAGGTGTATGAAAAAAGATATTGCTAAATTTGTAGTCGATTGTCACAATATCCAATAATTCAAAGCCAAACATCAAAGGTTAGGTGGCCTAGCTCAAGAAAGAGGAATTCGTACTTGGAAGTGGGAAGAGATCAATATAGATTTTGTGAGTGCGTTTCCAAGGACCAGGAAACATTTTGACTCTATTTGGGTTGTTGTTGACAGAATGACAAGATTGACTCATTTTCTACTAGTTAAAACAACTTATGATGCAAAAGGTTATGGCAAGATATATATTCATGAGTTGGTCAAATTAAATGTGGTACCATAGTCTATCCTTTCGGATCGTGGAGCCCAATTCACTTCTCACTTTTGGAGATCCTTCCAAAAGGGCCTTGGTACCAAAACTAAGCTTTGCAAGATGTTTCATCCTCAACCGGACGGCCAAATCGAAAGGACAATTCAAACTCTTGAGGATATGCTTAGTGCTTATGTTTTTGAGTTCAAAGGTAGTTGGGACGAATATCTTCCACTCATTGAGTTTGCTTACAACAATAGTTATCACTCTAGCATTGGAATGACTCCCTTTGAAGCCATATATGGTAGACGATGTAGGTCCTAGGTTGAGTGGTTTGATGTAGGGGAAAATGTTTTCTTGGGACCAAATTTTGTCGTAGAGGCATTGGAACAAGTGAGGTTCATATGGGAGAGATGAAAAACGGCTCAAAGTAGGCAAAAGTCCTACTCTAACACAAAAAGGATAGATCTTGACTTTGACGTTGGCAATTGGGTGTATTTGAAGGTCTCACCCATGCAGGGTGTGGTCTGGTTTCATAAGAAGGGGAAGTTAACCCCAAAACATGTGGGGCCTTATAGAATTATGAAGAGAACTAGTAAGGTTTCCTATGAGTTAGAGTTTCCCTTAGAGATGAGTATGGTCTATGCTGTCTTCGATGTATCTTTGTTGAGGAAGTGTGTATGTGACCCAAGTTTTATAGTACCCTTGGATTTTGTAGGTGTTGTAGAAGATAACTTGACTTAAGAGAAAGTTCCGATGGAAATACTTGATAGACAAGTGAAGAGGTTGAGAAATAAAGATGTATTATCTGTCAAAGTCCTTTGGAGGATCCAACAAGTTGAAAGTGTCACATGGGAAGCCAAAGACGATATGAAAAAGAGATATTCCCATCTTTTCCATTCCAATGAAGCTTGAGGTGGTACAATTTTCCCATCTTAAAATCTCCTCTCCTTGCATGCCATTTTCATGACATTCATGCAGGTTTTATATGAATTTGAGGTTGCATCATAAGTGCTATTTGAAACATGGTTTAATGATTTTAAATGGTGCATGTGTTGCATTTTGTATATAGTGCATTGGCATATGGAGCATGAATTCATTTCTTAGAGCTTGCCTTAGCACATTCGGGGACGAATGTTCCCTAGGGGTAGATAATGTAGGACCTCACTTATGGGGGTAAGAGAGATGCAAGAAATAAGCTTGGAAAATTTGAATAGTTGATGTCTAGGAAGGAGTTTTACGGATCGTAAGGCAGAGTACAACCCATGAAGTGGGTCTCATAGAGTGGGAATCAGAGAAAGGAAGTCTCTGAAGTTTTGAAAAGGGGCCATCAGTCAAAACCCCATCTACGTCCCGTAGAACTATCTATGAGTTGTAGATCCTATCATATAGGGAGGATCAAAGAAGAGGGGTCTCTAGAAATTGATTAGAAGAAACCCATTTACGGTCCGTAGAATTCTCTACAACCTATAGACGGGGTCTCGTAGACCCGTTCGACTAGAATTTTAATAGGGGTAAAATTAACCTTTTCTCTTTTTCTAAGTCCAAACTACATCTTTTTGACTCCATCCATGTCCCTTATTAGTATATACAACCCTAATTCTTCCTATTGCCTCTCAATCCCAAAAGCCCTAAGTCTCTAAACTTTCTTAAACACTCTCAAGTTCCCTCAACGCTTCAAGCAAGAAGGTGCAAGCTAGTGTTCAAGATTTCTCATAATTTTCCAAGGTTTTTTTTCCCTTAACACAAGGGTATGTGGGGTTGATTGTAGGAATCTTCCTTGTCTTAAGCCCAACCAACCTTCTTCTCAAACTATATAGATTTATGGATTATTTTATGGGTATTTATGAACTCTTGCTCAAGATGATATTATTATGCATTGTACACATGATTTTTATTTGGATTCTTCAAGAAATGATGGTTTATGCAAAAATATTGTTTGGGTTTGACTTTATGATGAATTTTTATGATGTTAA
>JAPFFP010045341.1:0-11709 GCA_026153255.1 Solanum medicagineum | reverse complement strand
TAGAGAGTCTAAGAGTTTTGTGAGATACACAGTGTGTGTTTTGTGAGTATTGCAATACTCCTTTTATTTTTCCACTCTTCTCTACATATATCACTGAGTGATACACAAAATTATATCCTTGTAGTGCTTTATGCCCAGTGAGGTTTGTTGTACACTTCTTCATTATAGTGATATTTTTGCTCGTCGTCATCCGTGAACGTAGCCTATTTATTGGGTGAACCACGTTAAATTTGTGTCTCCATTTTGTTATCTTGCCCGATTTATTTATATTTTTCAATATCGCGCTTCCGCTATCGCTCCGGTATCCCTAAGACAATGCAAACAAACTATGCTACCAAATTGAAAATAGTTCTCGAACTTAATGAAATTGACAAAACCACCAATAAAGGTCATCTTATTAACATTTTCACCCAAATCAGAACTTTTAAAGAAAACTTAGTAAAATGTACAAATGTGGAGCACTCATTCCTAACACCTTAGTGGTTGAACCAAATGTCACTCTAGATAAAACTCAGCATTTTGGAGCTGACTATGCTAATGAAATTTTCATCCAGGTGTGTTTATCAAGAATGTTGACTGAAGTCAAACTTTGGCGAAAACTCTAATGTTAAAGTACCTAATTGCACAAACACATAAAGAAAGCCTCGAAACCCCAACCAACCATATTCAAACGAACCTTCTGGATTTGATGAAATTCTCATATGACATCCTCATCTCCAAACGTTAATAAAGTCAACACTTTTAACTTTAAAGCCTCAAAAGGGGAAAAACTCATCGAACTCCTCCAACCACCTCAAAAAGTTTGCCTCTCATCCCAAAACCTCACAAATTATTGGGGATAGAATACTATAATAATAGAGTTGGGGAGAACTTTTATTGTTTGAAAAGTGTGAATTGGTTAAAATAGTAAAATGAGCTAGGATAGAATACTGACCATGGAGGTCATTACAATAATAATAGAGTTGGGGAGAACTATTATTGTTTGAAAAGTATGAACGGGTTAATATCCCTAAGTTTTGAGTTTCGTACCTAAATTATTGGGTATTCTCATCAGTCCATAACATTATATATATATTTAAAAATCCTAGATTTAATTGATAGAAAAGTGAATGATACGCACTCTTAATTAATTTTTGAAATGTGTCACATGACACTTCACATGAATAATTATGTTGGCCTATAATCGAACTATCACTTTAATTTGAAATTAATTAATAATAAAATTAATTAAAAGTTAGGGTGGGTTAATTATATCATTTACCTTCAACTTGAACATTTATTCCTTAAATTGTTCGAGGAAGTATATATATTACAACAGTCACACTTATTGGATAAATAAAAGTAGTGGAACAAGTGTATCTTATTAAAATCTGACATTATAGCTTATCTGATGTCTCAAAAGGGACCTTGTATAAAGGGTTTTGAGGTCAAAAATTGGTGTAGAAGGTTAGTAGGTAGCCAAGGGTTGTCTTTGTGCATTCAAGTACTATTAGCACTAATCTCATAGTTTCTTTCCTTTCTATTTCTATTAATACTTTTTTCTTGTTTTGTTATCACATTATTTCAACATTGTTAATATAGACATTTTAATGTTATAATATGATTGTATTATTATTTGTTATATCTTTACATATATATATGCCATTTTTTAGCATTGCTTTGTTATGAGCTACTTGACAAAAGGATCTTTCAGAAACAACATCTCTACCTTCAATGAGGTATATAAGATATGGTATACTTACACCCTACTCTATCGTGAACCCATGTTGTAGGATTTTAGTGTATGTTGTTGTCGCAAAATCATTATTTTAGTACAAGGTGAACTTGATGTTCTGTATGTTTTTGAGGTACTTTGCAATACCAGTCATTTCTTGTACGGCTTCGAAGAAAGGACATCTAAAGTGGCCTATTTGAGTACCACAATATATTTTTCAATTGCAGCATTTTTGGCTTTCTTTAGGGATCTTTGTTGCAATAGATGAATATAACTCTGAAACAATGACATAGGTGTTGGTGTCTCTATTACTTCTTCAACCTGCATTGGACTACTTTCATTTCGCTGTCAGTTGGAACACCTACCTACTACTCAGTTATCTATTCTTGTTCCACCACCTCTTCTCGAAATATCTTACTGCTCCCTTTTTTGTTTTCTATACAGTGTTCTACAGTTCCACTTTCATTGTTATTGGGATTGATAATTCTTCTTGGAAATTTCCCTTTTGCGGTAGATTTTCTTCACTAGGTAGGTCACACATCCATATTAATGTTTTAATAAGGTCGGTATGAGAACATAACATTTCACGCATACTCTGAACAACTGCTCATTACTTGGTCCTAGCAACCACCTTTCAATCGTACTTTCAATTTTTGTGTTGTTTTCATAAGAACGTGACCATCTGAACATTGTTGTGAGTTTGATGTCTTCCATCATGCAAGTACATATGGCTTTGAACTCTGATTTGCATATTTATTGTTCCAGTTATTTTATTCTTGGTAACTGAAAGTTTTGAAGTTGTTAAAGTAGGCTAGAATAGAGAAGAGATGAAAGAAGGACTGACGGAAGAAGAACGTCTTTCAATGTTGCAGCGTAGGTATAACAGATTCACTAAATCAGTCCTAAATAATAAGAAAACATGACTAATAACTACTTGACTAAGTCTTATTTTCAAAGGAAAATAAAAAATTAAATTACTACAGTTTCAAAAGCAAATTCCTAACCCTCCTCCTTGCTTTGAAAACTGCAAACTCCTATTTTCTGTCGGAGAAGCTCAAATTTGCTGACTGGTAAAGGCTTAGTGAACAGGTTTGCTTGCTAGTTTTCAGACTTGTATTAGGCTAGCGTCTCTTCTCCCTTTTCTGCGCTTCTCTCAGAAAATAGAATTTGATGCTGAAATGAGTGGTCTTCTTGTGAAACACCAGACTGTTTGAGATTGCAATAGTTGACAAGTTGTCGACAAGACTTGCAGTATTTCCCTTTTGTTCCAAATGTAAATCACACATGATTTTTATAAGCCACAAGACTTGATTTACTGCTTCTGTTGCTACTATAAACTCAACTTCTGCAGTGGATTGTGCAACAGTTTCCTGTTTCTTCGATGACGATGAGAAGATTCTTGAACCTAGGCTGAAACAATGGCTAGAAGTACTTCTCATATCATCTACAGATCCATCCCAATCACTGTCTGAGAATCTAAACAACTTGAAGCTTTGGCACTTCTCAAACCTTACACCATAGTCAACAGTACCTTTAACGTATCTTAATATTCTTTTTGTTGCTCTTAAATGCATCTTGCTTGCACAGTGCATAAAGCAAGATAAGTGGCTTATAACAAATAGAACATCAGGCCTTGTTGTAGGGAGATACATTAAGCATCCGATCAACCTTCTATAATAACCTTCATCAAATTTTTCTGCTCCATCTTCTTTACAAAGCTTCTCTTTTTTATTCATTGGCATGCTCATCAACTTGCATTCCTCCATTTGAAATTTCTTTAGAATTTCTTTTGGCAAATGAACACTTCACCTTCACTTTGCTTGATCTCCATTCTAAGAAAATAAGCCATAAGACCAAGATTTGTCATTTCAAAAACTTGCATCATTTCTTCATTAAAATCCTTAATCAGCCTTACATTATTTCCTGTTACCAGACGATCATCAACATAAAACACAATAAGGATATCACTATCTTCTTTATGTTTTACATACAGAGTTGACTCGCATGAATTTTTTGCAAAACCCAAGTTTGATAGATGATCAACTATTCTGCTATAACAAGCTCTTGATGCTTGTTTTAGGCTATAAAGAGCCCTTTTTAGCAAATAGACTTTATCCTCGTCACTTTGTTTCACAAATCCAAATGGTTGCACGACATATATTTCCTCCTTCAGTTTGCCATTTAAGAAGGTTGATTTGACATTGAGTTGGCACACCTTCAATTCCAATTGTGCTGCTATTGCGAGTAACAATCTAATTGTATCTAATCTTGCAACAAGAGAAAAAGTGTCAGAGTAATCAACACCATAACTTTGTGCATACCCTTTAACTACAAGCCTGGCCTTGTTTTTTTTTAATGAAAATGTCTGCATTTAACTTTTGTCTGAAGACCCATCTTACTCCAATGACTTTTTTGTCTTCATTTTTTCAACTAATACCCAAGTTTTATTTTTCTCAATCCCTGAAATCTCCTCCTCCATCGCTACTGGTCCAACAGGTTCATAGATGGCGACATTACTTCTCTGGTCGATATCTGACAATAGCCTTCTCCCTTTGACTGGATGATCATCTTCTAGGTCTTACTGCAATAGTTAAGCTTCTTGCTCTTTCGGGAGGAATGATGTTTGCTTCCAGTGAGAACTTTCCAGGTTTTTGAGAATTATTCCAATCCCGTTGTTCATTCTCACTAAAATGAACATCTCTGGTAATTGTCATTTTTCCTATTTGATGATAATAGACCTTGTAAGCTTTGGAAACATTGTCTTAATCTACAAAGATGATTGTAGTTGCCTTCTTGTCAAGTTTGTCACGCTTAACTTGAGGAACGTGAACAAAAAACCCACAACCAAACACTTTAAGAAAACTTAGTGAAGGTTTTAACCTTTACCAAGCTTCAAATGGTGTTTTATCTTCCAAAACCTTCATTGGAAGTCAATTTTGCATAAAAACTACAGTATTTGCTCCTCTTCCCAAAATATTTTGGGCAGCTCCTTTTCATGAAACATACATCTAGCCATCTCCATTATCCATCTATTTCTTGTTTCACTAATACCACTTTGCTCTGGTGTGTATGGTGTTCTGAGCTAGTGCACTATGCCAGCCTCTTCGCAAAGTGAATTAAGTTTTGCTGAAGTATATTCCTTTCTATTATCAGACTTCAACGCTTGAATTTTAGAACCACTCTGATTTTCCACCAATTTCTGGAATTTCAAGAATACACCAACAATTTCTTACTTGAATTTCAAGAAAAAATTCAACACATTCTTGTAAAATCTTTAATGAGAAGAACGTGGTAGATGCTACATTGTAGTGATGGAGTTCTTTGAGGACCTGCGACATCTGTATGAACCAGTTGTAGTTTGTCTGAGCCTCTCAAGGTTGATTTAGGGAATGAGTTCCTGGGTTGTTTACCAAATTGGAAGGTAGGACAATCTGTGGAATTTACTTCCAAATCAGGTGGCAGGTTCTCCACCAACTTCATCTTTTGCATCTTCACAAGCCCTTGATAATGATAGTGTCTGAATCTTTTGTGCCATAACTCAACAACATTTGCTTTTTCTGAATACACCATTTTCTCTTGTTCGGATGGATCTAATGAGAAACTTTTTCC
Source organism: Solanum medicagineum (assembly GCA_026153255.1). Taxonomy (NCBI): domain Eukaryota; kingdom Viridiplantae; phylum Streptophyta; class Magnoliopsida; order Solanales; family Solanaceae; genus Solanum; species Solanum medicagineum. Next base: position 6,386 of record JAPFFP010045341.1, on the reverse strand, counting down.
TCTCATTTTGAATTTAAACAAGTCCTGTCCTCAGGGATCTTTGATCAAGCAATATTTATCTTCAAAATAAAGTTTGAAACCACTATCTAGTAATTGACCAACACTTAACAAGTTTTGATCTAACTCAGGTACATAAAGAACATCAACTATTATTTTAGTACCTACTTGTGCCTCAACTACAATTGCCATTCTTTTTACTGGAATGTAACCACCATGGCCTATTCTAACCTTTGCAACTCGAGTGGGTCTCAATTCTTTGAAAAGATCTTTATCATGAGTCATGTGATTTTTGCACCCGCTATCAATCAGCCATGACTCATTAGAAACATTTCTTACAAAACACAATGCAACAAAGAGTCGATCCTCCTACTGTTCATTAAAAACTCGAGCATATACATCTTGTTGCTTGGTATTGTTCTTACAAATGATTGCTTCATGCCCAAACTAATCGTACTTGCTGAACTTTGCATCAGGACTTTTCCAGCACTTGAAGGTTGTATGTCCAAGCTTGTCACAATGCTTACAGGGAGGGTAGTTTCTTTTAAAGCTACCTGTTACATTTTTGTTATTGCGTGTTGCACCATCTCCATCAGTTGGTTGTTACTTCTTGTTCTTCTTCTTTTTATTTTGTCCATTGTCTTGATGCTTGGATGGTAGGGCTCCTTTAACAGCTCCTTCTTGTCTCATAACACATCGTTGCTTTTGTGCTTGAAAAGCATTTACGAGCTCTGCTAGGGTAATTCTTTTACAAGTCCTCAATATTTTCTAAGGTTGTAATGGTTGTCTCAAATCGTTTAGGTACCAATACAAGGACATTCTCAATAATCCTTGAATCGTCAAAAGTGGAACCCAACAATCTAATGTGATTTTCTATATTAAGAAGTAGGTCAGAGTACTCCTTTATGGTTTCACTTTCCTTCATCCTCTGGAATTCAAATTCACACACCAAATTCAATAGTTGCATCCCTTGAATCCTTTCATCCCCTTCATATTCAATCTTGAGATAGTCCCATACCTCTTTTGCTAACTTCAGGGACATGATACGGGTGAAGACAGGGGACGAAACTACAGCAAATTAGCATACCTTTGCCTTTGATATCCTGATTTTCCTCTACTGTTGGCTTTTAATTTGTACCATCGTGGGATTGGTTGGTAGGGGAGCAATCTCATATTCATCTTCTACAGGCTTTCGGAGATCCAAAGTTTCGAGATATGTTTGCATTCTAATAGCCCAAATTCGATATTTTCTCTACCGAAAGTTGGTGGTGCCATTGAAGAAAAACTTGCTTCTCCATTTCATGGTGTTGAATCCGATTAGCACGCACACACATGTCCCTTAAGAAATAACATTCTGATACCAAATTGAAAGTTTTGAAGTTGTTAAAGTAGGATAAAACAGAGAAGAGATGAAAGAAAAATTGACAGAAGAAGAACGCCTTTCATAAATGTTGCAGCATACATATGTAAAACCTAGAAAAAGAGACCTAACAGATTCACTAAATCAGTCCTAGATAATCAGTCCTAACAAATTATTGCAGTTTAAAAGTAAATTCCTAACAGTAACCTTGGTTTCATTGGCCTTGTAGAATTGACTTCACTGGCTTTGGAATTTTTCCCTTGGTTGTTCTCACACTTAATGCTGGTACCCTTATCAGCGATCATCTAACCTCAATCCCGATTTCCATTGAAAAGAGTAGTAAGAGAAGGATTAGTGTTAGATATAGTCCAGTGTTATCTGATAAGAGACATGCATTGTTATGCCTAGTAACCTTGTCTAGCATCTTGCATATTCGATCATAAGTCTATTCGATCAAACCACCCCCAACTGTGTTATCGGCTATGGATTGGTTAAGGGTGTCAAGCCTCATATAAAATTTCTCCAGAAAGATGTTTTATGGGAATTCATGGTTATGTGATTGCTATATACATTGCTTGTACTTCTCCCATGCTTCATTTTTATCAATTAATCAGCAAGGTCATTTGAGAGTCTCATTATATTGCATATATCAATATTTATAGTTTCCTCACATGGTTATACTTCTCACTTTTTACCAACTAGTTGTATGCTTGCGAAAGCTGCTTGCAATCTAGCGTCTTGGGTTCTATCTTCTTCTAGTTTTTCTTTAAGAAACATCTAATTATCAAGTGCTGGAAATATTGTTTTCATATTAATTGATGTTTCGGTCAAATTTTTTGTTATCTGTTAATGTGAACCTACATTGTTAACAGAAATTCGATCATCTATTCATAGGGTTGATCTGAAGGACTACTGGAAATGGATTTTTCTTGCAAAGAAAGTAACGTGGAGGAGTATTTATCACCTGGAGTGTTTGAGATACCCAGAAAGCCAGCTATTGTTATTAATGGGTTGCCTCCTATTTCTTCAAGTGCCGATTCCCTTTTCGCCTGCCCAGTAGTTACTGATTTTGAATTACATAAGAATGCTGGTTTTGGTCAATTGTTCGAAGGAAGAGAAGTTGGCAAGTTATTTGGGGACAAGTATTGCAATGGGGAAGTTACTAAATTTGATGAGGAAACTGGTTGGTTCAAGGTGAAGTATGAAGATGGGGACACTGAAGATCTTGAGTGACATGAGTTACATGAAGTACTTCTTCCTTTGGACATTAATATTCCACTGAAGAAAGTACATACAAAGGTCATTAAGAGAAACAAGAGATCCATTCAGAAATTTGTAGCTAGACCTTAAAATCAATGTGTAAAAAATGAAATGGTAAACAGAAATATCGTATTAATGTAGAACGCTGAGTAAGACATGAGTATTCTAAAACATCTTGTGGAGATGTACCATTCTAAGTTGAATCTATGTAGTTTTATTGACAAGTATGCCAGTCTGCAATTTCTTTTGAAGTTCTCATTCTAAGTAGTTGTATAAAAATATTTGTTTGGATAGTCTTACTTTAAGTTGCTCTTAAGCATTAACTATGAAGTTTGAAATTCAAACATTTTACTTTTACCTTCTCTTTTTTTTATTTTTAATTTGTTATTATCTTAGATTAAAATTAAAAGTGAAAAGTGTGTTGAAAAATGTTTTATGTTATTTTTTAAATTTAAAATATAACTTCAAGTTGGATTTATGGTTTTCATGGCTAAACACTGGTGATTGAATAAAGTAAAAAGTGTTTTAGAAAATGTGAATAATTTTTTTTGTCAAACGATCGATTCCTTAACTGAAGAACCAAAAGAAAGATCACAAGAAGTTGTTGCAATGTAAATTTAAGCATTATACATTGTTAATATAAATATTCTTATGTTATCATTGTAATTTAACATATTATAACATGTGATATAACATTTATTCTGGTTATTAAAAAAAATACATATTAAAAAGTGCTTTTGATGCATATTATTCTACACTCTTTTTAATACACATTTCAATCTAAAATAGATACAAAATTTATTCCCAAAAAAGAATTTAATGTGATGTGTTCTCTAAGGTGCATCTCAATGGAGTCAAATAAAATTTTTCTACTCTAACTTATCACGATTCGATATCTTGAGTCATGATGACACTTATCATAACCCACCAGTTGGCAAGTCAACCCATAACTCGAAACATCAAGTAACAGGTATAATGGGAAGAAACTAGTCGAAGCAATAATTTAAGAACAAAAGAAGATAAAATAGGCTCTAAGGAATCAAACCAAGCAACCAAAGCACGACAACGCCTACCATATAGGCCTTAAATAGGGCCATCTGGATATTGGAGTGGTTATTTTTTTGGTGCACAAACTCAACTAAAGGAAAATATTTATCCCGCTGACCTCTAAATTTTAACACACAGGCCTAGACCACGTGCTCGAGGACCTAAATAGTCTAGTCTTACCAAATATCAATTTGTGGATGAAAGGCAATGCTGAGATCAATGCATCAAGGATGTACTCCTTTTTCTATTAGAGACATTAAAGGAATCTATAATGTACTCAACTTTTATATGACTAGTAGGCGCATCAACGTTCTTTTATATATCAGTTTGGCTACTTATATCTTTGATACACGATGGATATGACATGTTATAAGATGTGGTTCTGGTTCTTGCTGAGTATATAAACTTCTTGCATTCATTATAGAACCTACTAGCTATGTATATATTACTATACCAAATGAGGCAGATACATGTGTTCTACTATACTATCTCGGTGGGTGGGTCTATACATTTTGTTAATGATGGTAAAGTTAGTTCTATTGCATTCCATTCATTCAGACGCATTGCCTATCACTTGTATAATTAGTTGTTATTTGGCACTCTTATTCGTATGACTAACCAGCTAGGTTATGTTTGTTGTTTGTACCTTTTGCGATTATAGGGTTCTGTTAAGTTATTGTTTGACTATTATTTTTTTCCTTAGGTTGCACTAGCAGTTAGTTATTTATGTGGCTTATTATTGACTTGATATTGGCACTCACTATTAGGTTGAGTTCAATTAGTTCTTAGGCTATTAAGTTGTTTAACAATGGCGATGGTCCGTTGTTCCCTGCTTAGTTGACTTTCATGGTACATTCTTGTTGAGAGTAGGTTGTTAGACTTGCACTTTAGATATGTTCCTTGACTCGATTCTGTAATTTGTGTACCCTATTACTTAATTTTTATTACCTGTCCTATCTTGATTATATCTCTTATGCAATTACTTGTATTGTACCTTCCTTATTTATATAATATCTATACTTGCATTATCTATATAGCTTAGTCGGTCTATGCCTATTGAGTTCTATTTGTTTGCTACATAAACTATATATGCTTTTGTACCTTGCAGATCATAGTACGAGTTCTCAACGTTCATTTGGATTTCATGCATAGTAGCTTTTAGACCTCGAAAGCTAAGGTGAGCCTCTAGTGTTTAGAGTTATGAATCAATTTCAAACTTTTTTGGCGAGTCTAGTTTTTATTTGTGTTAAAGATAATCTGTATTCAATTGGTAATTGTAAAGACCTTGTACTACTATTTTGATTAGATACTACATTACTGACTGATCCCCATTCTTGAAAATTGTTTCTTGTGTTATATTTCAGTTTTTTTCTCTTTTTTATTACATTCATGCTTCCTACTGTATCTTCCACATGATTGTCCATTGCTTATGGTTATGCGCTATGCGTTAGGCTTACTTATTGACGGGGTATGGTAGTTGCCATCATGAAATTGACAATCAGGCTATGACACAAAAGTTTCTTTTACGGTACAAAAACGTTGCCCGTAAATTTTAATTTTTCTGTACCTTTGAATATCTGAACCCCTATGCTTGAACCCCTATGCTCTGATAAGGCATTTTTGACTTCTAAGGTGTTGTGTCATTGAAGTGAATTAAGTTATTTTAGAACCTTATTCTTAATTAGCATGGATTTAGTGAATTAATCAAAAATAAAATTGTACCATTAACTGTACATCACTTGAATTTTATCTACATTTCTATTGAATATTTTCTACTATAAAGGAACTTCCGAAAAAGAACAGTTATTCATATTTTAAAAACTTACACTGTAAATACACACAAATTTTTTACCATGTTAATGCTTCATTTCAATCTAAAAGAAATATAAATTTCATTCGAAAAAATATAACCAGACACGATGATTCCATAGAGTGCAATTCATTGGCATCAAATCAAGTATTTTGGACTCTTAATTCTTAATTAGTATCAATTTAGTGAATTTTTCAAAAAGAAAAGAAAAAGAAAAATTGCATATTATTTGTTGTATATCACATGAATTTTAACTATAATCATGATGATTTATATATCTATAATACCTTAAATATATGAATTCTCTATGTTTAAAAGTTAAATTACTATAATGTCATTCTTAAAAACTTATTAATATCCTAACTAAAAATTACCGCAAAAGCTCCGTTGTGTGAATGAATGTATATCTTAGGAGAAGATGTGCTCCTTCAGAAAAGCCATGGTGAATCACCTTGTCTTAATTATACCTTTTATCTTCAATTAAAAAAACTTCTTCATTCAAACGTCTTCTCTTCTTTTATTCTTAACACATGTGTATCTAGGATTTAAAGTTTATGGATCCTCAATAATGATAATTTAGAATAAAAATGAATTTAATTTAAAAACTAATTTCAGGGGTATTCAACCCCCATGCACTAGAGCTACGGAACGGAACCAACCTTTCAATTGTTGCTACTTTATGAAAAGTACCTAATAAACAAAATGTGCTAGCTACAGTTATAGTTAACTCCTTGAACATTCACAGTTTAATTTAAGAATTTTGTTACTACTGGAAAACAAAAGTAAATGATGAAAAACTTATGTATTGTATGACAATAATAATATCATATTTAGGGTAATTTCATAATTTGTTCTTTTGAATTATTTCCATGATTATTATAGTAATAGTTTAGATGAGGCAAGCTTCTATGA
>JAPFFP010045340.1:0-11710 GCA_026153255.1 Solanum medicagineum | reverse complement strand
TCAAATCATGTTAATAAATCTCATTTCTTATTCATTACCACCTGGATCACATCTCATTTCTTATTCATTACCACCTAGATCACGAAGCTAACACTAGGCGAGTTCTAACGTTGGCCATCACTAGAAAACATGCAAAATGAAGAAATATGATTAATACATGTAAATACCCATTCTAAGAATTGCAAAATAATCTGGGTCTATTTGATTATATCTTCAAAGTTCCCATAACTCCAAGTTGTGGGTTTTAGCCACTCATGCTATGGGAAGATAAAGAAACTATGAAACATAATTAATCTCTTAACCAAATAGATTGAAGAACAAGAAAATCCAATTCGTATTGAGAATCACAATGTTAAAAGATACAATGAATCCATAACCGCATAGTGACTAAAGATCATCCTTAACCGCATTTTTCATCCTTTTCACCTTACCAACTCTATCAATTTCACCTTATTTTCCCTTTTTCTTCATAATCAAGCTCTTTCAGGTATTTTTCTTCTCATTTTTCAGCTTTTGCCTCATTTTCACAGATCATTTTGCTTTTAATCTCAATCTAAGGCATCTTTTTGCTTTTTCTTCTACTTAGTACATGATTTTCTTCTTTTTCTACTCATTCCCAACTCACCACCTTATTTTTGTGATTTTACCTCTAAATCGACCACCCTCAACTTAGACTTTTAGCCTGTATTAAAGTATAAAATATCTATTCCCCATACTAGGGCCTCTTTTGGTAGCCACCTTCAACTTAGGCATTTTGTGTCAATCAAGGTTCACTATATTCAAGGACAAAGTATAGACAATCTCAAGGTTTTTCACAAGACAAGGTTAGGCTAATTAGGTGTTTCTGTAAGAATTGGTTCATGTAAGGCTCACATATTTGGAACAAGGGATATAATATCATTTGGTTGGTTATTTTAGGTTAAAGTGGACTAATTTAAAGAATAAAGGCCTAGGATCTCCTCCTAATCCATTTAATCTACAATCCAACTTAGAGTAATAGAGCAAGTTCTGAATTGGCACAAAATATGCATGAATCTTGCAAACAAGCTCACTCACACAAGTCATTGCATACATTATTAACAAGAAACTCACAGATCATGCGTATCTCAATTACCCTCACTCAACAAGACAAATATTGTTAAACATCCAAATATGAATGGTTGCAATTTAGCTACTAATCAAAATATTTTGGTGGGAACCATTTTTCAAATCATAACATAAAACATCAAAAACAAGTTGTATGCTATAAATCTGAGTGCTATATGCCACATATATTATCTAAACATTCTAAACATGTTGGTTCAACCAAAATTAAATATCCACGAGGAAAAATAACACAGGGAAGAGAACCTCGGGATCAAAAATTAGGGTAGTTATGGACCACAAGCTAATCAGACTTCACCAAGGTCCATAACTGCCCACAACCCATCGAAGAAATTATACATTGTCCTCAATGTACAAAGTCAAAATCAAAGTAACTGCAAGGGGTCAAAAACGTATCCCGGTGCCTAACCAGCAGTCTCGGGCTTCATCTAGTCATCAAACCCCTACGGGGTAATGTACACAACAATCAAACTTTTTCTAGATAGGCCTATAAGGATCGCTCTATCATGCTCTTGAACAGTAGATAGGGTGAATGCCCAACATTGCTCCTATAAATCCGCAACAGTCTACTGGACCCAAGGCCAAAGCTACTAAATAAGCTAAGACGACTGCGCTTCATTCTGTGATAATCGTGCACCATAGCCAAAATAGAGACAACAGACACATAAACCATGCCCGATGTAGAAGTCTGTGAAATACTAGCTTCTGGTGCAGGAGCAGCTATTGTAGGACACCACTCAACATCGACTGCCTCAGGCAACTGGGGTCTCTCGTCAGTAGTAGCAGCATAAGTAGTAGTAGTGGCAGTCAATGAACCCTCAGGTGGTGACTATAGAGAAAATATCTCAGGCATAAGAGGATGTTGCGTCCTCTGAAGTGCCACATGGTGCCCATCAACCTTTATCAGGGTAGGCTCTAGAGTGTGCTAGGCCGCAACTAGATGATCAATGTGATGCAATATCTCTACCTTTGATTTTATACAATGTCTGTAAATTAGAACTGAAAATGGGAGGAGATGGCTCGCTTGAACGCCAACTAATGAATCTGCTCCACTATGAGTCGGGCCCAATCTATGTCGTAACCAGCCACGATGCTGGCAACCAATATCCCTCGCTCTAATGTAAGTGTGTTATCATCTATAGTAGGCCAGATGCGAGATGTAAGAACCGCCCACCAAAATTTGGCGGGGAAAGAGAGGGAGGCTTTAACAATACCCTACATGTGGGCAGTGACCCAAGCAGGCTCTGGACCCCACTTAGCAATGTGATCGGCCACCCATCTCAATAACTCTGTCCTCTTTCCAAATCCTTTGAAGTCAATGTGCTTCTAGCTTGCCTTAATCGATAGTCAAACTCAGCTATCAACTTTAGGGCTCGATACTCAGGACCAAAAAGTACACGACAAATCATTTCCTCTTAAATATCGACCCGCCACCCTCTTACTAGTACCACTCTCAATCTCAACTATGTGCGACGCCTCTTCTCCTTAGAAAGATAACGACGAATAGTGCCTATGTAAGGTGCATAAAATTCCCATACCATAAGCAGGGCATATCGTCCAAGCTTATCCATTAACCACATGAGCCCATATCATATGATCGTGTCCAGTAGTCCAGGGACATAGCTCAATCCATCGTCAATAACCTAGGACTCCTGATACATCAAATGGGTGGGTTTGCCCCACTCTTTGGGCTGCATAACCTCCAAAAATATAGTCTCCATCCCATCGACAACCCACCGGTAGTAGGAGCATCCAGTGCTAAAGAAAATGATGGTGCGACCGAGGATTCGGCATCTCCTCTAACCTGGGAGCCTTCTTCTGAACTAGAATTTGTATCTAAAGGAGTCATCTGGGGTGTACCACTATCACTCTTACATTGCCTTTCTTATCAGACTGGGAAAGATTATCAACACGAGCCTAAGTTTGTGTAGCTTTTGCTGCATCTCTAGTTTGAGTCACCCCAGCCTTTGGGTCTGGACGAACATTAACAATCTCTAATGACCCACTCAGTTGGGTCTGCTCGTCACTCGAACGCTCCTCATCTATAGGCTTATTAATGAGCTTCCTTTTGAATGCATCAATCTTTGAGCATTTTCCTTTTGGGGCCATATTTTCTACAAATCAAAAATAGGTGAACCATAATTATCTCCAACAATGTAGAAAGAAAAACCAAAAAATGAATTGGATCAATTGCAGAAAGGTAATACGGGAACAAGTTACGCGTCGTAGTTGGAACTATGAGTTGTAAAATGGTGTCATAAACCAGAGTTGCAAAACAATATTGAACACTGGAAGATTGTATGAGACCCAGTTATGACTTGTAACTTGGATTACGGGTTGTAACCAAGTTTCGCATAAAGTTCCAGGTAGAAAAATTAAACTGGCAAAAGTCCACAAGACCCATCAACGACTCGTAGGGTGATCTGTGAATCTAAGAAGGTCTCGTATGATGGATACTAAGGAATTTCAGTCACAGTAATTTCCTACAAGAGGATATTACGACTCGTAGATTGCTCTACGAGTCATAAAAGACTCACGTGAACAAAAAACACCAGGTACCTAAAGTACCCCAGTTCATCAGACGGACCTACAAACAATTCAAACATTATCCTACTAGCATCGAAGCAAGCATACGAACACTCATATGTTAAGCACAAAATAATTGTTCCCCAAACATGATTGGAAAATAAATTTACCCCATCGAATAGGATTTAGCAATCAATACCCAATCATTTCATCCTTCTCAAATTCATTCAAACATACACCTATATCACCACCCACCAAGTCACACATAACAATCACTTAATCACATTCAAGATCACTTGGGGTATAGCTCAACAGGCAAGACAACAATTAATCACCCTATGATTCCAATTGCGTCAATATAGCACAAACATAATCACACTCTTGTGTAGCTGAAAATCAATTTGTATTCATGAACAAATTATAACGATTCAATCGAACAAGAAACATGATATCATGGGCACTCAATCAACAATATCAAAGCTATAACACTTAACTCTAGGCATAAACAATTGATTTAATTTATGGTAACCCTAATCTCTCATTAACACATCTCATTATAAACAATTCATGCTCACAATCAATACTATCATAATCACCACCAAGGCAAGTGAAAGGATCAAACTTGAAGCAAGAACTTACCATAAGAGATAATATACTTAATAAGAAGAATAGAGAATGAGGAGCCAAAAACCTTAGGCGTGGCGAAATTTCTTGCCTGAAAACACCCATTGATGCCGGAGAAGATGATCGAAAATAATAGGTAAGGGGAATTGGGGACATTTTTGGTCAATTTAGGGTAAAAGGGGGTCAAAATATTTTGACCCCTCTTTTATAGCCTTACCGAGTCAAAAATTAAAATTCATTGGATTGGGTCTACAAAACCCCAACAATGAGTCGTAGCTTGGTCTACGACCCATAAGTCCAGGTCTTGTAGACCACTCAACACTTAGAAAAATTCAAAAACATACCTGGGTTCCACGAACCCCATTAATGACTCATAGGTTGATTTACAAGTCATTGAGTTGGCTCGTAGATTGAGTGCAACTTAACCTGCTCACTATAACTTTCTACGAGAAAGGATTACGAGTCATAAAGTGTAATGCGACTTGTAAGCCTAGTCGTAGGGGGTGCACCGGATGCAATTCTCAGCAAAATCTTTCATATTAGTCCTGAACCTGTATGCTCTTCATAAAAAGTTCTTGCACCCTATATGCAACAAACCCAATGTCAAGAATACCAATCAAAGCAAAATCAAACTATCAACTCAAAATTCGAAAACTGAAAATAAGCTCAAAACTATACGAAAACATAAAAAATGCTTGGGTTGCCTCCCAAGTAGCGCCTGACTTATTGTCATGTAACGACATAGACATCTTGAGTACTTAGACATCCTCAATTGCCCAAACCTCGCTTTTCAACTCATCAGGATGCTTCATAGACTGACGAATATCAAAAACCACTTCTTCATCATTCACCCTAAATTTGAGTTGACCAAAATCCATATCCCCCAGAGTTCTCTCAATCGATAAAAACGGTCTCGCCAAGATAATAGGGACCTCAAAATCAACTTCACAATCCAGAATCTCAAAATTTGCTGGGAATATGAAATTGTCAACTTTTACCAATACATTTCAAAGTATTCCCTCCAGTTTATTGACTATTCTATCTTCTATTAACAACCTCATTGTAGTAGGAGTAGGGGCACCCAAACCAACCTTCTTGAAAATTGCAAGAAGCATCATGTTGTTACTAGCACCCAAATCACGAAGTGTTCTTGCAAACTCGACATCTCCTATAGTGCACGGTATAGTGATAGCACCTGGTTCCTCACACTTTTGCACAAATGAATTATTAGTGATGGTACTATAATGTTAAAGATATTTAGAAAGCTCTTGACTCACAGTCCTCTTCTTGGTAACCAAGTCTTTCATGTACTTTTTATAACCCGACGTTGTCTCTAAAGCTTCAATCAAAGGGATGCTTATGGATAGTTGCTTATCCATAGAGAGAAGTATTTGAATTTTCCTTCCTTCTCCGTCTTTTTGAGTTTTTGAGGGAAAGGAGGTGGAGGCCTTAGGATGTTCTTATAGTTCTTTGGCTTTTCAACCGCTTCAGCTACCCCATCCTTTACACAATCTTTTACTTCAACAACATCCTTATCTGCAACTCCCTTCTCACAAACATCATCTACCTCAATCGGGGAGGATCGATGGTACTCTTACCATCTCTAGTTTTCACTACTATGCTTCATTCTCTAAACTTCGAACTGTGTTACTAGGCAATGTACCTTTCTGGCGTTGATTCAATTGAGTAGATACTTGACCAAATTGTTGCTCAAGTAGCTTAATGGCCACCAAATGACACTATAACTTTTTATTTATACTTGAAATATCAGACTTCATTCCCCTTAGAGTTTCATCTTGGGTCTCAGCCTTCTTCAACAAAAAGTCAAATATCTCTTCAATTCTAGAATTACGTATACCTGCGTCCCAATTATGCGGTGACACATATGGACCATTCCTACAACCATCTCTTCTATCCTAATATGCTTCAGGTAGTTTATTTCTCTCACAATAACCACCTTGGTTATCTTTATAAGCTCTATTTCTTGTATAGTTTCGACCTTGATTCCCGGAACCTTGACGCCAATAGTTTTGATTGGACCCTTGCGCATTGGTCCAGAAACCCACCGCTTGATCACTCACAAAACAAGAATCCTCGTCATAATACGGCTCTTCACACATGGGTACACGAGGAGGTTGATGGACTACCGCATGCAGTCTTTCTTGACTTTGTTTCATCATAACCTCTATATAAGTTCAAATTTGGCCAACGTGTTGAATAATCTCCTCATTGGTCTTTGCTTGCTCAGAACCCATAGTCACGGTAGAAGAATTCTTTGTAGATATTCTTTTTCATTGCCCCATGCATGGTAGGTTTTGACCACTTACTCCATGCACTCCGCAATCCTTATAAAAGGTTGATCTAATAACATGACCCCCATTACAGTATCTGCACAAGCTTGACTATTTTCATTGAGGGCATGGTAGAACATCTTTACCAAAGAATCGTCAACAATTTATGGTCAGGGATGATTCTCAAACAGTTTGCAAATCACTCCCACATTGTACTAATTGAGCCACCAGGTAGTTACTCAAAATTGTTTAATTGATCTTTTTATTTGAGCTTCTTTGAGCTTGAGAAGTACCTTTCCAATAATGCCTTCTTTAAATCCGCCTAACTGCTGATCGAGCATTGTGGGAGCTCAAGTAGCCACACCGCTACATTACCAGTAAGAGATAGTGGGAAAATGCGCAATCCGACAACATCCATGGACAAATTTTGTGTGCCCATCATACTCTTGCAAGCAAAAGCTACATTATGCAAATGGCTATGAGGATCCTTAGATGGTAGAACCACAAACAAACCACGATTTTGAAGTAGTTAAAGCAATCCACTTGAAATCGTGAACTTTGTGTCAGCCGGTAGTGGTGGCAACAGTATAGCTCCTGTTACAACCATGGCCACGAGATCCAATCTATATTGATTTCATCCATAAGCATTCTCATTGAAGTTCCTAGGTTGTGGCCTATTTTCCTAAGGAGGTGGATCGTAATCCCTATCATCAACATTAACATTCCAATTCATAGCTTTATTAATCGTGATATTAGCATTTGCTTGAGCCATTCTTCTTGTAACCCATTGGATCTCTAAGTCAATCGAAGCTAAAGGAATGCCTTGACTCCTTGTTTAGGGCGTACAACACCTGTATATTCTAAAAAGAAACTAAACAAATAAGACAAAAAGAAAAGTAAAGTACAATGGAACTAAGAAAGCAACACTAGAATTATACTACTAGTGAATTCAATCAAAGTCTCTCCTTATTCCCTGGTAAAGACACCATTTTCTTTGATCATGCTCAAGATACACCTCTTTCATTAGGTCAAAGCGATCGTTGTCAAAGTAATAGATCTAACCAACGTTAAGGTCGAATCCTACAATAAATATGGACACTTTCCATATCGATTCGCCAATAAGTAATTCAAGTATTAACTAACTCAATTTTCCAGAACGGGGGGAGGTTGCAATGATTGATAAGAAATGAAAATAAACTAACTAAAATGGAAGATAATCAATAATGTGGAGCAACTTGCATATTGTGTTCCCCATGATTCAGTAATTTAACTTCCCCGGATATCATAATTCTCAACTAGAATATTGCATGTAGGACGGTAATTTAAGTTCTTCCAACTATTTGGTAAAAGGTGAAGGTCGAATTTCACTATTGGACTTGGACCATCTCCATAGTGTGCTACACTAACCATTAGTCATAGTCCCAATCAACCTCCCCTTGGTCTAGTTTAGTTGATTAGATGAGAACACATCATCGAATCCTATTAATTAATCTCTTTTCTTATTCATTACCAACTAGAAAAGGAAGATAGTACTAGACGAGTTCTAATGTTGAAAACCACTAGAAAACATGCAAAATGAAGAGGTTTGATTAATACATGCAAATACCCATTCTAAGAAGTGCAAATAATCCAGGTCTATTTGCTTAGATCTTCATGGTTCCCACAACCCCAAGTTGTGGGTTTAGCCACTCGTTCTATGGAAAAATAAAGAAACAATGAATTGAGAAAATATAATTAATCTCTTACCCAAATTGAGTGAAGAACAAGCAAACCCAATTTGTATTGAGAATCACAAGGTTGAAAGATACAATAAATCCACAAGTGTATTCTCTTCTCCAATATTTTGTCTCCAAGTCCAAAACCCTAAAAATGCTCTAATTTTATGCTCTCTACTCCATCCTTTCAAAATCTATGAAAAACTGCATCTAATGACCTAAAATTTATTATTTATAGTATTTACAAATAAGTCCCTAAATAAATTAGAAAAACTGATCAGCGGCTGCTGCGACTCGTAATTGGGTGTACGAGTCATAATCGGGCATTCATGTGTAATCATCTATGATCTTGGACATCACTACTACAAAACATCTTCATGAGTCAAAATTTGATGTATAACTCGTATTGTCCTCTCGTAGTCCATATCTGCATCAGTTGGTCCAACAATGGAAAACACCGAAAATTTCTATGAAACCCCTCACTTCAACTCGTAGAGTGAACTACGAGTCGTAAAGTGGTCTCATGTCACCAAACATCAATTCTTCAGACTTTCATCCAACACTAGAAATCCCTACGAAACTAACTCTACAATTCATATACGACTTACAGAGAGTCTCGTAAGTCTGCAAAAATCAGAAAAAGTCTCCAATCTTCCCAAAATTATGTCAACCTACTTTTCCTGTAAAAATAAACACAAAAACACATAAAAACAATAAATGTAGCATTGAGAGCACATAAAATCTCAAGTTTTAGGCATCAAATGTGTTGTATTATGACACCATGTTAATATTAATTGTGGTAGTTTCCCTTGCTTTACATTATTCTCTTTAGTTGTGATTTGATTTTGGGTCGTGATAGAAGAAGACTCAAATCATGCATTGAAGAATAAGCTTAAATTTCTTCCAAGATTTTCATCAAATCTACGATTCTCTTCAACTTTCTTCTCTATTTTTGTTTAAGTATGTGAGTTTGATTCTTAGTTTCCTTTCAATCAAGAAGTCCTTTTCAAAAACTAGAGTTTGAATTACGAACTTTCAATCTTTAATTCATGGGTAGTTGCATATTAACTGACATTTTCTTAAATTATGGTTATTCATGTATTTGAATAATCCAAGAATCCTAGCAAAATTCAACTGATTCTTGAGCCGTTCGAAATCGAAAAAACCCTTTGAAAACTTTCAATCAAATCTTAAAATTTAGGTCGATATAAAAGAATTGAAACCAGATTGTCTAGGTTTAGAGTTAAGGTAGTCAGGTACGAGCTTCGTCGTGGGGGGAAAGCTCGTTCTCAAGCTCGTCATCCCAGTTCGCTGCTCCGATGCAGTTTTAACCTGTTGGATTCGGATCGACGTACTGAACATAAAAAGGAGATAGATCCATTTATTAAACCAGCTATTTTTCGATGGTTAATCAAGAAAAGTTGTGGAAACTCAAAATAGTGTGATTGTTCAAGACGTTTCTCCGAACACAAGGCAATTGGTGTCGGCGGGTGTCGCCATTTGCAATAGTCCCTCTTTGTTTTTGAAATTCGTGAAAAACTATTCATTTTGGGATTTTTCGGCAGCGGAAGAAGATTCCGGCGACTAATTTCTACACCAAATTTTACCAAGATTTAACAGATTCCATCAAATCATTCAAGAAACTACACGTTATTGTAATATTGACCAGGTTCTATCATTCCTTTCTCCTCTCTATTTCTTGCCCAAGAATATTTATTTGTGAAAATATTCTTGAATTGGATTGCTGTTATTGTACTTGCTGTTACTAAATTGATTTGAATTTCCTTCTTTGATTTGTCTATTGCAAACATATATCAATTTTCTTGAATTGCTTTGTTGTTATTTAATTTGTCTATATGTGTAGTTGAATTGGAGTTTTCTTCTTTGACTTGTTTGTTGTGAAAATTTACTTTTAGAGAATTTATTAAATTGTTCACTATAATTCTTATCTTATATTATTGTATCATTGGGTTATTGACTTTGACCAATTGTCAACTGTTACGTATATTTTACTACTGTATTGTTATATATTGTCTCTATATATTGTGTATATTGTCATATATTGTTGTGCTATACTGTTGTATATTGAGGTATGTTGTTGTATACCTATTGATTGGTAGTTTTTCTTGTTGTTTTACTTGTATATTCGCTAGATTGTATTTTTTGGATCTGTGCCTACAATTGCCCCATAATTTTACTGCTGTTGTATAGTGTGTATAGTGTTGTATATTGGTATATACTATGGTTGTATATTGCGGTATATTGTTATATATTGTTGTATATTGCTATATATTGTAGCGGTATTATTGTTGTATACCTGTTGATTAGTAGTTTATCCGCGTAGCTTAGAGAGCTTTTAGTTCTTAGTTGCTGGCGTCTGTACCTCATGGTGGACTAGGGTCATGTCATCGGTCGGGGTCAAGGGTTAGGGCTAGGGGTGGTAAAGGAGACTCGAGGTTATCCATGTTAAAGTTCGGGTCATGGAATATAGGATCACTTATAGGAAAATCCGTAAAGCTAGTGAAGTGTCTTAAACGGAGACATACTAATATAATGTGTGTCCAGGAGACCAAGTGGGTAGGCACCAAGGCTCGGGATGTGGATGGGTTTAAGGTGTGATATTCAGGTGGCTCTAGGGATAGAAATGGCATGGGTATCTTAGTAGATGAGGATCTGAGGTACTATGTGGTTGAGGTTAGGAGGGTTAAAGATAGGATGATGTTTATCAAACTCGTGGTTGGTAGACACGTGGTGAAAATAGTTAGTGCTTATGCACCCTAAGTAGGTCTAGATGAGGAAGTCAAAAGGCTCTTTTGGGAGGATCTGGATGAGGTTGTGCGAGGCATACCGGAGACAGAAAAAATTTTAATTGGGGGTGACTTTAATGGGTATATCGGGGCAACTACTAGCGGGTTTGAAGGTGTCCATGGAGGCTTTGGTTTTGGGGAGAGGAATGGTAGTGGGACATTTCTCTTGGATTTTACCAAAGCCTTTGATTTAGTGATTGCTAACTCGTGTTTCCCAAAGAGGGAAAACCATTTGTTTACCTTTCGTAGTATGGTAGCTAAGACCTAAATATACTACATACTTCTCCGAAAGGGCGATAGAAGCATATGTAAAAATTGGAAGGTTATCCCGAGTGAGAATGTTTCCATTCAACATAGAACTTTAGTGATGGATGTGGAGATCAAGAGAGATAAGAAGAAGAAGGTTATGTATGCCCAACCTAGGATTCGTTAGGGAGGCCTTACTCCTGCCCTTTCTCGCGAGATGGAAGAAAAGTGGAGAAGCTTAGAGGCATGGAGTAGTGAAGGTAATGTGAACAATATATGGGACACGACTGCTGGTTACATAAGAAAGGTTGCTACCTAGATACTAGGGGTTTCGAGAGGGATCTTTGGTGGACGTCAAGGCGATTGGTGGTGGAATGATGAAGTCCAGGGTAAAGTG
>JAPFFP010045339.1:0-11712 GCA_026153255.1 Solanum medicagineum | reverse complement strand
TTGTGATTTAGTGTTCGGGTTAGTGCCTAATCGGCACTAGTCACGGCCCCGGGGTCGGGTCGTGACAACATAATATAGATTTTTTTTTATCAAAATAAGTTTAATATATTTTAAGACACTTATAATATATCTTTATTGCATAAAATTATTCTTGTATGTAGTGTAATTCATTTTATGATATGCATAATTCATTTTTAATATATAGTATAGTTTTTTTAATCAAAATAAGTATAAAACTCTTTAATATATTTATAATGCATATATGTTATATATAAAATTTATTTTTAATACATGATATAGTTATCATAGATGATAAATATTTTAAATAAAAATATATTTATATTTATAAAACTGAATTCAAAAGATAATAAAAACTATGCGGATAAGCAAACATAAACTAGTTAATTGGCTAGCATAGCTATAATTTGCATTAGTTACGGTTCGCGACAAACATCTAGCTGTAATTACAGTGTAAGTTTTGTATATTTCCGCGATTTATATAAACGCTGTATGCGAATCCAATTATATAGCGAAATATATAAGCGTGACGAATTGTATAATGAATTATACAAATTTTGTGCACAAATTGTATATCGAAGTAATACAAATATTATAAAAAAAACTACGACTTGTATAACAAATTATACAAATGTATACAAATATTGTGCGAATTAAATAAATGTTACTATAACTATAATTACAAAATATAATTATCAAAATTATAATTATAAAATATAATTAAAATATTTTTAAGGAGATACATGTGAAAATTTGCCAAAAGATAATTATTCCAAGTACAAGGGATGGATGGCCCATGATTTGATCAGAGAAAGTAAATGTATTCTGGAAAATGCAACAGGCTGTTAGTAAGGCACAACTTGCCTGTCAATCCCAAATGTAGACGTTAAGTTAATCAAACCACAGGTGTCTTTGTCCCTCCCTGTTTGTCAGAACTCAAGAGTTAACACTACCCCTTGACTTGACCTCGAGGGTATAAGCAATTAATTTTAAAGGAAAAAAAAAAGTTATCACTATATATACCAAATTGTTTGTATTCATTGTAGATGTTATTCCTTTTATTTATGAGGTACAATTTGGTTTATGTCCAAAAAATGTTAGATTTCTATAATTCTAAATAATCTAATTTAAGAAATTTTCTATTACTATTAAAAAATACTTTTTAGTCATATAAATATTTAAATTTATTTAAATTATATATAATAAAAATCTTCTTTCTTTTTAAAATTATATGCGTAATCATAGTTCACGTAAATTAAAATATAAGAGTAATGTAAAAGTTTAGTTTCCCTGCGTCTATTGTTGCATTACCAAGAGAAATTCACTTTAGTAGGTATTAGTAGATTTCCCTGCTTAGTCATGGTAAGGTCTTGCATCATAATCCAAAGCTACCATCTAGTCATATCACGGTACTTAGAATTTTGAAGAATCCCAATCTAACCACATGGCATATCATAAGCATATTGAAATAAAAGAAAGTATAACGAAGTGAAAGTAAAGAGTAGAAGTCTAAACAATGTCATGTTGTAAAAAAATAAATCTAAAATGACTGCACAAACTAAATATCAACGTAAGTCTGAAAGCGTCTACTCAATATGGATCGGATGAGCTAGTAAACAATGTCATGTTTTAAAAAAACAAATTTAAAATGACAGCACAAACTGAATATCAATGTAAGTCTGAAAGCGTCGACTCAATATGGATGAGCTAGTAAGCTTGAAATTGAAGATTAAATTGAAAATAAAGGATAATCAGTCCTCGAGAAATGAGGACTCATCACTCCTATAGTTACTTGGGTACGTACTAACCGCAAGCCGGATGTGAAGCGTCTAAACCGATATTATAAGACAATATGGACAAAAGAAGCATGTGGTCAAAAATATGGAATGTACGGAGTGTGCAGAATATGCAATGTAATAATGTAATAATCATGATAAATTTGAAAACTAATGATGCAATATAGATGACGAAGTAAAATGCAATATGAAACTGATAATTAAAATGACTGAAATAGTTGAGGCAATGTTAATGCATATGTCTGAAAGTCATATCATAAACTGAGTGAGAGGTGCCATCAATCATATGAGCTATAACATAGAGTCTAGTGTCTTCCGCACACTAAAAAGAGATGATCCAACTTGCCAAGGTGAGGACCCTAAATGATAAGCTTAGGTGGATACATTAGCTATCTTTGTCCAATCGGAATATTCTACGATGACATATAGTTCTGGAACTCGGGTAATCGCCACTAGTCAAAATGAATGCTAGCTAATACACTCAATAAGAATAGTCATGAAAGTCTTAAATCATAAGAATAACACCTAAATCATGTCACAATCTCATAACAAACTAGTATAAGATACTTAATCGAAAATAACAAGTCATGTTGAGAAAACTTTAATTGGAAGAATCTCAAATCATAATGTCATGAAATGGTTACTTCATTAGAAAGTAATCAAATCATAACATCAAGTAAGGCTTACTTCAATCTAAAGTAATTTAACTTGTAAAATCATAGTGAGGATGCTTCAATTAGAAGCAAATCTAAATTTCATAAAAATAATGATAATATTTGCTTAAAAGAATTAATACACAATTCTTTTCAAATTATAATTCATGTATGTCAAGTTAGTTGAATTCGTAATCATAAAGTCCTTGCAAGAAATGGATTCATCAAATTCATCTTAGAAATCATTAATTTTTGCTTAATCATGCATAGAAGATCAATTTAGAAGAATTCAATGCAATTGAGTAGGACTCATAAAAGATCCTTAGAACTCTAGATTGAATCATAATTAAAACTTGAGAAATTAGGTTTAGATTAGGACTCCATAGATGAAAGAGAATTCATGGATGAATTTCCCACATACGTTGAGTGAAATCCCTGCCTTAAATCTAGAATTGAGAGCTTGGATTGAAGAACCCTAGAATTGGAGCTTGATCTTGCCTTGGGAGAAGAATCTAGAGAGAAGTTTCTAATTGCAGTGAGAGTTGAGTGAATGAAAGATGAGGCTAACAAAACTCCTAAATCCTTGTAAGAACCCAGACTTCGTGAGACCTTTCAATGCATAAGATTCGGGCTTCTGGAGGTGTGTGAGCCATGAAAAAAGCTTGTGCATGACTCTGGGTGACTTAAAAAAGGATTTAAGGCTTGGAGGTCCTCCGGAGAAGTGGAAGGAGCCTTGGAAAATGTCCTAATTTTCCAGCCAAGATTTTGGCTAGGGCAAGCCACAAGAAGATCCTGTACAGGTCGTGTGGCACTTCATGAGCCATGAGGGGGTTTCATGAGCTCTCCCACGAGCCGTGGAGAGGTGACTCATGAATTTTTGGTTCCCAAAATAATTTTTTAAGTATAGAATTACCGTCTCAAAACTTGGTGCCTTAAGATGGACGACCATACAACCCGTGAAACCTCTCACAAACCGTTTCACCCTTAGTAAACTCACCCATAGCCTGAATTATTTTCTAAGAACCCTTTCATGGGCCCTCACACGAGCCATGTGGCTTCACACGAGGCATGTGACTCTTTGACGAGACCCCTGAAAACTTTTAAAAGCTCATTTCATTAATGGTCTTGACCTAATTTTGGTTTATTTTAAGGATCTTTTATGACTTTATCACCTATCATAAGTCCCTAATTAGCTTATACGCTTTCATTATTATTCATTCTTATTTTAAAACTTAGCTTCTCATTCACTTTGTCAAACGCTTTTCGAAACCTCTTTTCAAGCTCTAATATGAGGATTCCCATGGAACCTTCAAGATCAAGCTAAATTCACTTTCAAGCCTTCAATCCAATATTATTTATGTGGTTTAGGGTCATCATTGATCTCCTTCATCAAGCCAAGTTTAAAGGAATTCCATTGGCTAATTTTTTCTCAAGAACCGATAGAAGGATCAAATTTAAATGGTTATATCTCTTAACACAAAAATAACTGGGTGACCTACAACCTATCAAATTAAAGATCTTTAAATATCTTTCCAAAGCATCTGATTTCACTAAATTCTGAGTTTAGAGTAAGAAGTGATGCCCGTTTTTGTAGAACCTATCTGGGCTAGGATAGTGCGCTTTCACGAATCGTGAAAAGCTTCCCGACCCGTGAAGCCAGTCATGGTAAGTTCGGGATAAAATTCTTAGGATCATTTTATTGAGATATTTTTGATATTTTGAACCATCCCCAAGGCTTTTTAAGACCTGTATACCCCCTTTACACTCCTAAAGAACCCCTATCTATTTCATAACACCTCATTCAAGACTGACACTTAGTTTTTAGAATCAAACTCTCAAAATGCTCCCCAAGTCTCATCTTCAAGATTTAAGCTAGGATTCAATTGGATTTTCCATTTCAAGCTAAATTCTTATCAAATTCAAGCAAGGTATGTGGGATTGATTCATGGTTCCTTTCAACCATAAAGACCCCAAACTCTTTTACTCTTTGATTTTATGAAACTGAGCTTACTTTAAATATGAGTCTTTTAAATTATTATTTATTTGATTCATTTAAGATTTAAGCTATGTTTAATTGATATTTTTAAAGTGATTTAAGCCCTAATATGTTGAATTACATTGGTATTATGAAGATTTAAATGTGCATATCTCTTTTAAATGTTGATTTAAGCATGAGTATTATAAATTGTGATTTAAGTGTGAATTTACTTATGGATTTTACTTGAATTTCATATTATATTGTTGATTTAAGTATGAATCTCTATTCCCCATGCTATTTTCTCGTCATTCATGACACATGCATGCAAGAACATTATTTTCATAAAATTTATAATGTGGGCTAAGTCCCAATTATGATGATGTCTATGTTTTCAATGAAAGTATGGATATGACAAGAATGTGATCACATAATGTCTATGATATATCTCTTTGAACAATTATGGATGATTACACCACTATGAATGAAAGAGCTATTCCTATGCATAAAAGTATGACATGAAGTGTGATTTGGCTTTTAGCCCAAGTATGCATGATTATGAAATATGTTTAGCTTTTAAGCCTAAGTATGCATTATAATGATTTGACAAGTCTTATGCCTATTTACAAGCCCGTATATGTATATGTATTCCCGTAGGATTGACTTAGCACTGAATGAGGTTGGAGGTGCGGAGGGCTATCCTCAAGAGTCCTTACTCCTTTCTCATAACTATGTGCCTAACATAGGTTCATATTTATACCCCTTTAAGGGATGATGAATTTAATGGATCTACCTTTGACGAGTAGGTCACTTCTTTATCCGTTGTGGGGAAGGCAACGGAATTCTAAGTTATAGCTCACATGGTATTATATAGATTAAGGTCCCATCCCCATTATGTACAAGTATTTGGGCATTCATGCTTCATGGATTTCATGGAATATTGATATATTACTCTTCTTGGTTATATACTTCCTTTTACATATATGCCCTTGTCATCTAACATTGAATGCAGGTTTAATAAGTTCATATGCATTGCATGCCTGCATACTTAGTACACTCAAACATACTAACACATACTCTTTACCTATATGATCTAACCATGTAGGGACCAGAGACTATCTTCATCCACCTTTCGACGGTTAGCTCGGATTGTGAAAGTTGTTGTGGTGAGTCCAATCATCCAAGGAATAACCACCCTCCATCTACCTATTGTGGTTCTTCTGCTTATATTTTATTTACTTTGAGGGTGAGTCCGAGACATGTCTTGGCCCCTATTCTATTGTATGACTTAGATATATTGTTGGAAAACATATAGACTCTTGGACGGATTTGTGCCATGTCATGCTATTTGTTTATGGATATTATAATTATGGGTATCTATTAATGTTGTTGAGATGGTGATATGTTATTGATGAGATTGGAAACGTGGAAATTCCTAAGTCTTTTCTATCCCCATAGGTGAGTCATACTTACCTGCCACTCAGTTCTTATGTGCTATGTGCCATGTGAATCCATGCAAATTCCTATTCCTATGACATCCCTAGAGCTTAAGTCCAAATCCATGTTCCCTTGAATTATGTACTTGTTGATCAACTATGTGCTTCCAACCGATGATGTGTAAATGTATGTTATGAGGCTTATTTGGGAATTCTCGGATTTCCATTCACCATGTCATTCCTAGGCCCTAGGCTCGGGTCGTGACAATCCCACTTAAAATAACTCAAATAATCATGTAGTATAATAGTTAAAAGAATGGACAAATACTAAATTACAGCTGAGAAATATCTGCTAAATAGGGACTACGATAGTCTTCTAGGTTCGTGGTTCATTTTACAGACTGTGGATTCATGCTCATGGAAATTAGGCTCTGAATATAAGTTTCTGAATCTCGACTATGAAATAATTTCTATGATTTGTAATCTTGAGTATGAACCATCATGTCTCCTAGTGGAACTCAAGTTCTCAAAATATCCTTCTCTAAACCTGAACCTACAAAACTCTATCTGCAAATCATAGAGAGATGTATGATCGATAGAACCCTTTGATCCTATCTAAGGTCAATTTTCAAACTAAGCTATGTATACCCCCATAGATATTATATGTGGAGAAAATGGCATAAATGCTCTAATAATATATACCACCCTAAAAATTTCTAAGCTAAAATTCAAACCATTCTGCATATGCGTATAAGTTTGTGTGAAATGATTAATAATTGTGTACAGTGGCAGTTCTAGAATTTTAAAGTTGTGGGTGCCCTCTTAGCTTAATAATGGTGGAATCAAAATGTTTGCTAAGAATTCAATGTCAAAAGTAAATACACAAGAAGGCAAAGGGTATTGAACATTTATTATATACATATAAAATATAATTTTAAATATGTATAAATAATATATTTTTCACCAAAAAGAGTTCAAATGAACTCCTTGGGACTATGTAGCTTCTCCCTCACTTAGATAGCAATTATAAAATATAAATGCACAACTTTAACACTTGCCATAAAAATGATCATATTTGAAATCAGCAGTAAAAATATTCAATATGAACAACTACTCACTATGTTCCATTTTACTTGTCTTAGTTTTTTTTTTTTAAGATTCAAACGACATCAATCTTGAATAACATTTTGAGATGTAATTTTTTTTATCATTGTAATGACCTCAAAGGTCATTTTCGATCATATTACCATTTTATTCTTCCCGAAACTACCTTCAGTCATTTTGTCAAGTCTAAAAGTCAAATTTTGAAAATATTATAAAAAGTAAGAGTCTTGCTAAAGAATAAGCTTTTAAAAGCTTAAAGTATGAAATTTTGAGTTTCGGAGTCATTTTTGAGTTTTGTGCATCAAAGTTCGATTTTGTTGATTCTCAGCTTTGAAAATGCCTAATATGATCTAGGAGAACTTGCAGAACTAAATTTGGAGTTAAAAAAGAGATTTTAGGCCCAAAGTTGCACTTTTCATTCATTTTGGATCATAAGTTTGACTTTGGTCAACATTCGAAGTTCAAAAGCTCGGATCAAAATTTGGTTACTTATAGTGGTTCTGGATGATGAAACTAATTTTAGAAATGAATTCATTGTAATTTTGGAAGCTTTCGTGAATATTTTGAGTTTTAGAGTCTGAAAATAGATTACATGATCTTTCTCAGGTTGGGGACCATAGAGGTTTCTTATTCAAATTCTGACAGTTCCATTGAGTCCGAAACATCATTTTTGGAGTGTTCCATGCTTGGTTTGTGTTCACGGGGTTCTGAATGAATCCCGAGGACCCGTGTTGTGAATTTGCATAAGCTTTGTTGCTAGTTTTTCTACTATTTTTGGTGCAGGTCAGTTTCTACTCTGCATTCGTAGGTTCCCCACCGCGTCCGAGTATTGAGTGTTTGAGCCACCGTGGAGCACATGTGGCATCTTTCTGCTTTTGCGGTGAGATGTCCGCACCGGAGCTTTGGGGTTTCCCTAGCTTTTGCATTCGCAGAGCTTTGAGCGTGACTGAACGGTGTACAATTTTTAAAGTTGAATTCTAAACTGTTTCATCATTTTTGGCATTCCAAACTACGTTGTAGAGAGATTTTTTTTAGGGCTTTCAAGGAAAATTGATTTGGTAACTAATTTCTAATCTGTATTATTAATTTTTTCATTAATCAATTTGTGTTTATTTGGGGATTTTTCATACTTTGATTTCTAAACTTTAATTGATGATTTCTCCCTCATTATAACTCCATTTTCGAAATCATTTTTATCGTTGAATTCCTTGTTACTTGGGAAACATTTTCATGTATTAATTTTCATATTCCAACTAGTTTTTCGGCATAAAATTTTTGACCATTTGATATTTTTTCTCTAAATTGATTGATTTTAGTATCATTAGATTCGTTATGTGATTGTGATGTTATATTTTGAATAGATTTTGGTGAATTGGAGCATCATAGAAAGGGACAAGCTTTATATTTGACTTGATTCACAACTTCATCTAAGGCAAGTGGACTTCTAACCTTTTGTTAAGTATGATTGAACATTGTATGCTCCTATGTGTTTGGAATTGAGTACTATGGGGTATAATTGTATCATCTTAGCTTTGATCATGAGATTTCAAATTGATTACTTATTCATATGATGGTATCTTGGCTTGTGAAATAATTGTGGCCTCGTAATGTATATGATATGTGAATCATTTGATCTTTATCTCAAAATGGTATTTATGTTGAGATGTGATTATTATTGAGACTCTAATGATATTGATCCATTGATGGAATTGAGATACTGATAGTACTGATACAGTGAGGATTTTGAAAACACTTATGATACCGACATATTGATGATATTAAGGCATTGATGGCATTGATACTATGATAGTATTAAAACTATTATGATGTTGATATTGTGAAATACTATGATCGTGCACATTTCATTTATTATTACTTGTGTATCGATACTTGTGATGGCTATGATTGAGAGATGATTAAGGTGACATGTCGATTGGTGCTCCATCGATCAATATTATCCCGAGATTTCTGCCGGTGAGCCGAGATGATAATCCTGCAGATACTGAGTCCGAGGTCATATTTCATAGGGGTCCGAGGTCTTTTCCAGACGGGTGAGCATTGGTCAAGGTCTTTGCCGGCAATGTTCACAGATACATGGTCTATGTGAGATCCACATGGGTTCCGTCTAATGTTTATACATATATTTATAAGTCAAGGGCTTGGATCAGTGGATGTGTATCGTAAGACAGACATACATCATGATTATTTGACATTGTATCGAATCACACCTCATGGCATTTACATCAATCTCATATCATTCTTATTTTGATGTCATCTTATGAATTGTTGATGAGACTATACATTTATTGTACCCTTTTACTTATGAATCAGTTGTATATTCTAAGATATGATGCTATTTGATGTATCTTTATTATATCCTTGTGTCTTACTATATTATCTATATATATATATATATATATTATTCTGGATTTTTCTGAGTTCTGAAATGGTTGTAGTTTTATTTTCTTCCGCTTATCTATCTAGTTAGATTATTTTCTTCCACTTTTATTACTATGCTGAGATGTTTAGGTTTTGGGCTAACTCGCCTTGGTGTGCTAGGTGAACGCCATCACACCCAATTTTCGAATCGTGACAATCATGTTGATATAGAAAAATTATAAATTATAGTACTTTTAGTATAGTTTTTGAATATCAAAATTTAAATTTTAAAATATTGAATTATTTTAATCTAATTTTTCTTTGAAAGTTATAAATTAATATTTGCAAAGTGAACATGACAAATATTAGGAATGGAGAAAATAATATTTATTATCTTGACTAAATGAAGAAAAAAGATTTATTTTTATATACTCTTTCTTTTTTGGAAAAATATAAGTAAAAGAGAAACTAAAAATAAGGAAAAAATAGAAAAAGTAGCAATACTTATATATTACTCTGGACAAATAAAAAGAGTGAGTTCTGAAAATTAAAAAGAAAAGTGTTGAGAGTGAGATTTGAACTCAAAACCAGCAACACTAAAAAATATCAAGTATCCACCTTGAGCCATTAGACCAACCAAACAATTTATTTAGTAAGCTCTTTATGTTGAAATTTGTAGCAATTTTTCTTAATTTCTACACAGATATATAATGTCTGGTACTAAGTTAATGGGTGCTCGAGCACCCGGTGGACTCCATGAGGGTCTGCCCCTAATTGTGCATAGGTATTAAGATCAATTCCTAAGTGCGGAGAGTGTTTTCCATATGAATTAAAGTCAAAAGAATCCTCTAACACAAAACCGAGGTCAATCTCAAATGAGTATATCTCTTAGAATACGAAGAGCTATGTGTGTCACGATTCAAAATCTCATATTATGATGGCACCTGCTAATATCTCATTAGTAGGTAAGACTAACTCATAGCCCAAAACTAGAAGTAACCAGTTGTCATGTGAAAAAGAAATATATGAAAGCAAGGAATAAGATACAAAAATACAAGAAAAAGATAAAATCCAAATATACATAACTTACATTCATAGTATCTGCTACCAGACGATATTCGAGCTACTGATTCAAAATAGGAGTACAAGTATATGCAAAAATATAGGTTAGTCTCTAAATACAAGGTAAAGAATAATCCATCTAAAAGCAGAAAGAGAAGGTCAACTTTGATTGATAGAAGCTCTCCCTAAGTCTAGAACGGCAGCTATCCCGAACGAAGCACGCGTCAATAATGAGAACTTCTACTATGATATGCAGAATGCAGAAGTGTAGTATGAGTATCAAAATAAATGATACTCTGTAGGCATAGACCCACTGAGCTTCAAAGACAATGCAAGTATGCATATCAGGTAAGTAAGGAGTATATACTACAAATAACTAAAAGAGATGAGCTGCGGTAAAAGTAAACTGAGGCAAAGGAATATGATAAAAGAAATAAGTAAAGAAAGTAAGAGAATATACCTAGAGGCGCTAGCCCAACAACCTAATCACTACAAGAAGACAAAATAGAAGGCAGCTCTCTGGAGATATACCAACGATAACCACCACCAAATATCACAATACTTAAGAGAACAATTCAACTTGACCAGATTAGGAAGCACTGGAGAAAATTCCCAAATCATTCATACGACTAACTATCAAAAGGACACAATTATTATAATCAAACAATAACCTCATTGGATATTCATAAGCCTGGAATGTACACAATATCAAAATAATCCAACCGCCCCCCTCCCCAAAGAGATCAACAGTTGTAAATCATAACTAATCATATTAATGACAGGCAAAGTGTATGAATGCAAGTTATGCAATAGAAATGAAAAGTGCCAACAACCAAGTATATACACCTACCTATTGCCTCTTGGCATGCTAGGTAGGACATATGCGAATATCTTTTATTTTAGATGATGGTTTAATATTCTCATTTGTGTTTTATATGCTTGTTAACTACTTCATAGTACTTCCTGCTTGTATGTGAATAGAGAATAATGATATGAACCTAATGAATGATTTCTCATGATCAAATTGCATACAATGAACCTATCACTGGATTTGTGTAAGTTATGGATTATTCATCGTGTGTGTGTCATGACCCAAAATTCAGGCGTGATGGCACTTACCTAACCCACCAGGGTGAGTCAGCCTAACACTTATTAATCTAAACATAACAATAATTGCGGAAGATGAATAGACTAGCACAATAGTTAATCATGTGAATACCAAACTACAACTATCCCAAGGACTGGTGTCACATGTACAAGCCTCTAAATATAGAATTCTCGAATAAAAT
>JAPFFP010045338.1:0-11712 GCA_026153255.1 Solanum medicagineum | reverse complement strand
GTTGGACTGGTTTTATTAGTGCAGGTGAAAGGGTTTTCTCTTTTATTTCATAGTCTATTGAATTGACTATTCCCAGTTGATCAAACATTAGGCATATATTATCTGTACTCACTGTTACTTCTTATCCCTTATAGCTTTCATCTAGGGACTTTCACTTAGCAGTTGATTTTTGAACATGTAGTTGAGTTTACCCATATCTAGTGGTGAGACTCAGGGTCTCAAGTTCCTATTAGATGTTATTTCCCAGATTAGTAGTCTTTATTATATTTTGGAGAGTATGATGTATTTACTTCAGTTCGTTATTATTTTAGATGCTCTTTTGTACTTGTGACACCAGGTTTTGGATGTCTGGTTTAGTGATGTATTTTCTTGTCTATCTATCTATCTATAGGACTTCTTATTACTATTATCTTGGGAATTGTGGTCCTTCAATCTTGACCCATTTTTTGAGTCATAACAAGTTTGGTATTAGACTCTATGTCCACTTGTCTCATGAGTCCAAGAGAAGAGTTTGTATCTATCGTCGAGAAATTACAAGATGCTTTTAGGACAAACTTCTTTTGTTGATTCCTTTTTATACATTCCTTCACATCAAAGTATTTGAATATCTCTAATACACTCTTTCTGCACAAATATTGAGGGTTAGAGCTAAAGCTATGGATGGTGAACCTATACCTGTTGCTAGAGCCCTTGCCCTTGGTAAAGGTAAAGGTTGTTGGAGGCCTAAAGGCTTAGGTCGAGCCTAAGAGGCTTCCCAAGGGGTAGATGAAGGATTTAGTTTCTCCCCCTACCATTCAAGATACTACTCCAGCAATTCAGGAGGTACTAGTTCAACTGTTTGCGAGGTTGGACGTTACCTTTACCACTGATGATCTTTTGGGTACCTCAGTTTCTCTTGTGCCCATGGGTCCCTCCCTGCTTATTTCGGGACCTAATATGTGTTTCTATACTTCAAGGGTATTTTCAGCACCATTTATTGCACTGTCCAAATTCTTAATCCCACCAATATTTGCTAGTGCTGCTACGTCATTGTCTAAATAGAAGAGTTTTGAGAGGTTTGTGAGGTTGGATCCTCCCAGTTTTGATGGTATATCAAATGATGGAGCTTATGACTTCTTAACAGAGTGCCAAGACCAATTGTATAATTTGGATATCCTTGAGGTTCATGAGGTCGCTTACATATCTCATTAGTTCACAAGTATGGCTCCTACTGGCCAACCAGTACTCCTATGATGGATTAGGAGCAGTTCACAGAGCTATTCATGGAGAAGTTTGTACTTTACAACTTTCGTGATTAGTGTTGAGATGAGTTTGACAAGCTAGAGCTAGGTTTTATGATTGTGTCTAAGTACGAGGCCTGCTTTCATGTACTATCAAGATATGCGACGTCAAACATTTCCACTAAGTTTGAGAAAATTCATAGATTTGTGAAGGGGTTGACTAGTTATCTTCAAGAGGCTACAACTATCCTCGTGCTATCTGGCGATTTTTTAGGAGCATTGTAGACCCTACCAGGATGACCGACGACATTAGATTGGCCCCACATGGTGGTTGTAAGTGGTCCCATCATCATGGATGGTCTAGTGGTTATGCACCCAGGGGTAGCGATCTTTAGAGGTAGAGCACTCAAAGTACTAGGGGTTGATCCGTTCATGCGGCCATTTAGGGCACTGAGGGTGCAAGAAGGCCTAAATCTAATCAAGTTGGCCATGGTAGTTCCTCATGTTGATGAGGGAATATAGGTTCTTTGGGTTACTCCTCCTAGAGTTCAAGCTCTTATGGTTGATATGCGTGTGATGAGTTTGGCCACTAGCCAAGGATTGCCCTAGGCATGCTCTAGCTTCTCTTCTGTTAGTTGTAAAGTCGACTCAGTCTATACCAACTGTTCTAGCTAGAGGTACTTCACAAAGTATGAGGGGTGGTGCATGGGGTGAGCTCAGATGGGTATTGGGTGAACAATGAGCGCAGAGTATGTTATGTTATCCTACGAAGGGCTGAGACACAGGCCTCTGATGTTGTGATTACAAGAATTGTTTTGGTTTTTCACTATTTTGCTTTAGTATTATTTGATGTGGTATCCATTTATTCATATGTATTGACCTGTTTTGCTTCAAATATAGATGGTATGTATGAGTCTCTTGATTGCATATTTGTTTTTGCACCTCGTTGGGTGAGTCCTTAATGGTGGATCACGTTTGTCGGGGATATTTAGTGGTATTTTTAGGTAGAGAGACCTAGACTGGTTTGATCTTTGTAGATATGGTTGACTTCAAAGTTATATTAGGCATAGATTAGTTGTCGCTGCATGATGTAGTTCTTGATTATTATGCCAAGATTATGAGCTTAGCGTTTTTAGCTTGCCTCTTTTAGTAAGAATAGTGCACCTAGCCCATACAACTAATAGGGTGATTTTTTATGGTTGTTCTTGCATTTGATGGACGGGGTTGTTTATCATACTTGGCTCATATGTGGGATTATTCCCAAGAGTCACCTTCATGGATATATTTTTGAAAGATTTGTCTGGTGTTCCTCAGGAATGTGACATCAATTTTGCTATAGATTCAGAGCCAGCCACTAAACCCATCTCTATATCCCCTTATAGGATGACTCTTCCTGAATTGAAGAATCTTAAGAAATAGTTGGAGGATTTGCTAAAGAAGGGTTTTATTAGACCCAGTGTTTCAACTTGGGGTGCCCGAGTGCTATTTGTAAAGAAGAAGGATGGTTCTTTTCGTTTGTGTATTGATTATTGTCAATTGAAAAACTTACCATCAAGAACAAATATCCCCTTCCTCAGCTAGATGATTTATTTGATTATTTATAGTGTGTCTTGGTGTCTCCAATATTGATTTATGGTGAGGATATCACCAGTTGAGAGTTCAGGGGTCCGACATCCCAAACACCACTTTTAGGACTCATTATGGGCATTACAAGTTTGTGGTTACATCTTTTGGGCTAAATAATGCCCCAGCTATTTTAATGGAGTTGATGACCTAGGTGTTTAGGCCTTACTTGGATTACATCATGATTGTGTTTATTGATGACTTCCTGGTTTATTCCAGGAATGAGGTGGATCACATTCAACCCTTAAGGACTGTACTCTAGAAGTTAAGAGAAGAGAAGTCATATGCTAAATTTTCCAAGTATGGATTTTGGAATAAGTTTGTATCTTTCTTGGGCATGTGGTTACAAAAGATGGCATTATAGAGATACAACTAAGGTGGTAGCTGTTCGGGATTAGGTGAGACGTACCTTGGTTATTAAGATCGGAATTTTATTGATTTGGCAGGGTATTACCGATGATTTGGGATTCTCCATTATTGCAGCTTAATTGACCTAACTCACCCAAATTGAAGTATGTCATGCCCCAGGAGGGTACCCTTCATGTGGAATGGCACTTAGAAGCCATTGCTGGCTCCTAAGCGAACCACTTGGCCTTATCACATTCATTCAATTAGCGGAAGATTTGAAATAAAAGAAAGTAAGATGGGCAAATCAAATCATCAATCTCTCTCAATATATTGAGGCCATAGGGAAAAAATCAAACTCTAATTCTCTGATATAAGAATAGTTTTAACAGGAATCAGTCAAGAGATAAGAGTCTCAACATCAACTCATCACTATCTAGTCTATGAATCCTTTAACTCTACTATCTAGATGGTGCCAATGATAGGTTCATGGCTACCTCAAATTAAAAAAAAAGAAAATACAAACTCTAGTAGCTAGATGATAGTAAAATGAAAATCCTCTAAAAATAAGGAGGTCTCACTGATCAGATCAATGCGAATGGATCCTCAACAAAGTGCCTGTTGATGATCTTTAATACCTATCTCTGTGTCATAAAATGATGCAGTCCAAGTGGATGTCAGTACATGGAATGCACGAGCATGTAAAATAGCTGAATGAAATAGATATAGATAGAATAACATCAACTCAGAAGATAATTATGCTGTCAAATATCTATCTCTAGGAAGAATAAAGAGTACACAATGACCAATCATTACAAATCCAAATCCAATCCAATCAAATCAAATTAGAGTACTATCAGTATAGAACCTATCTAGGAGTTTCTCTTATCTGAAAACAATCACTTATGCACCAGTAATTGTACAACAATCCTTCTGATGTTACCACTGTCGTTCAATACCCTGCCAGTGTAAGAACAAATCGAATTCATAATGGATCCGGACAATTAACCAATCAAGTCCTATTGTTTCAGGACAATAAAATGGGGACATATCTGACTTTAACGAACTTAGAACTAAAAATAGGAACTTGCCTGACTTTAACGGGCTTAGTCCTAAAATTAGGAAGTTTTCTGACTTTAATCGACTTAGTCCTCAAAATAGGAACTTGTCCGACTTTAACAGACTTAGTCCACTCCTATGCATGGCAACGTAGTTATTGAGTTTGAGCGGGACTTACTCTTACTCATTTTGGTGCTCAATATTCCTCCCAAGACTCAATGCTCGTAAAAAGATCCATCTCAATCAATCATCTCAATTAGTCTCAGAAAGTCTCTCATCATTCTATTAGCTCTATCTCAATCGGCCCTTCCGTCCTATCATATATCTCATCAACTCAATTGTCAATCAATCTCTTAAAGAGCTTAGACCAATCATTAGCGGGACAATCAATTAGACCAATCTTTAAAGTTTAAATATGAGACTCTTAGAACCATCAAACTCTATCAACCTATCGTCATGTTCATATCACAATCACAATCAACATTCTCAAATCAATGATCTAGACTCAATCCCTAGGTTAATTCACGCAATTTTTATAAAATAACATATAGGGTTTTTGAAATAACTCATGAAAGCATTTAATCAATAAAATCAAGTTTATGATGATCATCAACATATAAAATAAATAGAATATATATAGTTTACAAGAAAACATCATGGAAAACATGCATAGAGGTCAATAGTTTCATAATCTCTCTATTACCATAAATAGGGGCACATGGAAGAGTAATACCAAGTTTTAGGTTATCCTTGCATACAAGGAAAGATGATATTACAATAGAAATTTGATGAATACTAGCTTTCTTGGAGAATATCTTTGATATTAGTAGTTCTTCTAGAGTAAAGAACTTTGAAAAACACTATTTGAAGGCCTTCTATAGGATTCTTAAATTCTTGACTTAGAATCTTTAGAGTTCTTGATAAAGGACCCTAATTCTTAAATAAGAAGAATAAAGAAATCTATTCTTAGAATTCTTGAATTCGTTTTCTTGAAAACGTGGGTTATGATTTAAGATTTTATTAGAGATTCATGAATAGATGAAGTAATTTAGGTTGGGTAGATTGAAATTTATGAAGAATAACTTACCTTGAGGATGAATCTTGGAAGCTAACCCTAACTTGATGATTTTCTTGATGATTCTTGAGCGTTTATGTTTAGGAGTGAAGGAGAGAGATTTAGTTATGAAAGCCTAACATTTTATGCATTTTGGGACCTTAATTAGATCCCAAAGGGTTTTAGGATAAAAGTACCCTCAAAATAAAATAAAATGATGTCATCTAGCTTATCCAAAAAGGTTTGCATCAGGTCCGCAACGCAGAGCTATTGCGGACCTTGAGACAACTCTGTATATCTTCAATATAATGGTCATAACTTTTAACTCCGAACTTCGATTAAGGTAAACTTAGATGCGTTGGAAAGATAAATTTAAAGATATTGAATTTGATATATTATGTGTCACCTAATTCATTATAATTTATGAGATGTTGTCATTTGGAATTGGCCTTTCTAATTAGACGAAAACTTAGTCTATAGAAATGTTTCAAAATTGTGTTGACCTTGGGTGTCCCTTATGACTTCAAATCACATCCACCATACCCCAATTACATAGTAAAGGACCGTAACATACATTCACATCTTGGATTTATTAGATCACCATTAAGTATAACTCCAAGACAAATTTGTGATGCGAACATGTTGCACACTCTTTCTGAAATTGCATTGTTTCATCTAAAAATAATCATTCGATCCGATGCTCAAAAAATCAACCAAGACCATTTATCAACCTAATTTTACATGTTGATCACATTTTTAGCTTCAAATTTGCCAAAATAGTTTGGAAAGATATGTCACACAAGCATCTCTAATCTAGAGGTATTTTGATAATTTTATCAAGTGTTACAAAGGACCCGTTCAATGGACCGAGAAGTATGAGGCGAACATCCAAATATGCAAGGTGTTGTTGAGTTCGGCACTTGTACTGGCAGTAACTGAGGAGGGAGTCCCTTTTATTGTCTATTGTGATGTTTTTGGTATGGGTTTGGGTAGTGTATTAATGTGGAGAGAGAGAGTTGTAAGCTTATGCTTCCCTCCAGATAAAGATCATGAGAAGAATTATCCCATAGGGTGTTGGAGCTATTGAAGAAGTATGACATCTCTATTCTATATGATTTGGTCAAGGCCAATGTGGTAGCTTATGGTTTGAGTAGAAAGGTTTTTAATATAGGTAGTTTGGCATTCTTAAGGGTGGAGGAGAGGCCCTTGGTCTTATAGGTTCAGTCTCTAGCTCGTCAAATGATTCGTCTTGATATTTCTCCACCTCACAGTGTTTTGCCCTTTGTTAAGGCTTAGTCTTCCCTGATGGACTAGATCCATGCTCACTAGGTTGATTATGATAAGATATGTATGACTCGAGATAAGGTGTTGATGAGTGATTCCAAGTCAGCTTATTGATTCAAGGGGTCTATTGAGGATTAATGGGAGAATTTGTGTGCCTAATAAAGGTGATTGGATGTTCATGATCTTAGAGGAGGCATATGATTCCAAGTATTCTATTCACTCTGGTATTGCCAAGATGTTTCATAATTTGAAGGAATATTACTGTGGTAGGGGATGAGAAAATACATTGCAGAGTTCGTGGATAAGTGTTTGAATTGCCAATAAGTGAAGTATGAACATCAAAAGATAGGAGGTTCAATGTAGATGATGCCTATTCCTGAGTGGAAGTGGGAGCATATTACAATGGATTTTGTAATTGGATTACCCGTGGAGTTGGGTATGCTTTACACAGTTTGGGTGAATGTGGATAGATTGACCAAATCAGATTTCAAATTTATCTTTGGGACAGTGCAAGCATACACACTATCACAAAAGATGTTTATACATAATGACTAGTATCATAGGCTTGCCCCTATACTTATGACTCAGATTTTCAACCAATATGACTAGGATCACTTTAGGACTTTCTAGTCTTGTAACCTAGGCTCAGGAGGTTTTGGTATGGCATTTTGGAAAACTATTAACTAAATGCCATCCTTGAACTATGTTTTCCATCACTTTCACCTTACCAACTCGAATATTTTCACCTTATCCTCCCTTTACCACATTTAAGCTTTTCTAGGTATTTTCTTCTCATTTTTCTGATTTTGCCTCATTTTTACACTTCATTTTGCTTTTATCTCAACCTAAGGCATGTTTTTCTTTTTCCTGCACCCGGTACATGATTTTTTTCTTTTTCTCCTCATACCTAACTTACCACCCTATTTTTGTGATATTACCCCTACACCAGCCACCCTCAACTTCGAATTTTAGCCTATGATGAAGTATACAATATCTATTTCCCAAACCAGTGCACTTTTTGTAACCACTCTCAACTTAGGATTTTTGCATCAATCAAGGTTTACAATGCTCAAGGACAGACTAGGGCCAATCTCATGGTCTTTCAATGGACAAGGTTAGGCGTGTTAGGTGTTTTTCAAAGAATAGGTTTATGTAAGGCTCAAATATTTGGAACAAGGGAAAAACATCATTTGGTTGGTTATTTTTGGCTAAAGTGGACTAATTAAAGAAAAAAGGCCTAGATCCATCCCTAATCCATTTAATCTACAATCTAACATAAAGTAAGAGGGAAAGTTTTGAATTATCACAAAATGCACGTATTTGGCATAATAAGCTCACATTACATGGCATTGCAATACATTACCAACAAGGAACTCACATATCATGCTTTATGTCTCAATTACCCTCACATATCACAACAAGTATTCCCAAATACCCAAACATGCATGGTTGTCATTAAACTGCTAATCAAAAATTTTAGGTTGGTACTAATTTTCAATACAAAACATAAAAACATGTTATATGCCATAGGTTTTAGTACTATATGCTACATATATTATCTAAACATCCTAAACGTGATGGTTCAATAGAAGTTAAATATCCATGAGGAAAGTGGACATAGGCAAGAAAACCTCGGTATCAAAATTTGGGTTAGTTGTGGACCATATGCTACTCAGACTTCACTAAGACCAATAATTACCCACACCCCATCAAAAAGGTTGTACATTGTCCTCAATGCACCAAACCAAGAAAAATAGAATAGTTGGGGTCAAAAAACCACACCTTGATCTCAGGTTGCATCTCGTCATCTCCCATCTTCGGGGTGGTATGCTCAAAAGTCGAACTCTATTCAGAGAGGCCAATTCCCCTCACCCTATCATGCTCCTTGCCTAGCCTAATCTCCTCTTCTAGCCTTAATGTGCTCAAGGCCACCTCGAGCTCATCCTCCTCATCCTCATCTTAATTGGGATGATTTGCACGTACATTCCTCTAAACTGGGCACTCATCTATTCAAAGGAGCTTCCCAGAGAATTCTTTAGGGGATCTGGGGAGCCAAATAATTCATATAGCAGCTCTGTAGGTATAGTCTCTGGTAGTGTCAAGGGTGTCTTAAGTGAAGTTGTCATGTCAGCCCTAAGCTTCTCAATCTCCTTGTGGACTAATGACAAATCTGAAGATCGGGCCTTGGCTAACCTCTTCTAAACCCAAGCCTCAAAGGCATCAATACAGGCGTCCACTCCAGAAACACGCTCTTGAATAGTAGGGACGTTAAATGACACCCGGCACCGCTACTCTATGTCCGCAATAGTCTGGTTGACCTATGGCCTAAGATGTTGAATAAGCCTAGAAAACTGGTCCTCATTACATGATAACCGCTGTGCCATGGCCTGAGTAGAGACAGCAGATACATAAACCATGCCTATTATAGAAGTCTGTGATGCTGTGGCCTCTTGTGTAGTAAGAGCAACGGTAACACCCCTCTCAATATCGATTGCCTCAGGCTGCTGGGGTCTCTCCTCAGCAGTAGCAGCAACAGTAGTAGTGGTGACAATCATCGAACCCTCAGGTGGTGGCTTTGGGGCAAGAATCGGTGGTGGTGGTGCTCGTAGGGTTGCCATCGGGTTCTTATCGACCTTTATTAGGCCGGCCTCCAAGGTTAGCTGGCCTCAACTAACTAGTCCAACTGATGAAGTATCTGCACTCGCCTCTCTAAACAGAGTCTCTAGACCAAAACAAGGAATAGGAAGGAGATGGTCCTCTTGAGTGCTAACACATGAATCTTCTCTGCTATAAGTCGGGCCCAATCAATGTCGTCGCCAGCCAAGATGTTGGCTACTAATATCGCCTGCTCCAGTGTCAAAGTATTATTGGCCAGAGTAGGCCAGATGCAGGATCTAACAACTGTCCATAAAAACTTAGCATGGAAACTTAATGAGGCCTTGATAATAGGCTTCGTGTGGATGGTAACCCGAGTAGGCTCTGGACCCTGCTACGTGATGTATTCGGCCACCCATCTCAAAAGTATGGTCTGTTGTACTGGATCCTTCGTAAACATTGTTGTTCTAACCTACCCCAACCTATTGCCAAACTCAGCTATTAATCTCGGGGCATGGTACTCAAGACCAAAAAGTAACTGGCGAATCATCTCCTCTGAAATATCAACCCGCCGCCCTCCCACTCGAACCCCTGTCAATCTAGGCTGTGAGATAGCCCTCCTCCCATGGGGATGATCTTGTTGAATTGTAGCTGTATTTCATGCATAAAACTCCTATATAAGAATCAGTACATATAATTCAAGCGTCTCCTTCAACCACTCTAGCCCATACC
Organism: Solanum medicagineum; assembly: GCA_026153255.1. Lineage (NCBI taxonomy): Eukaryota > Viridiplantae > Streptophyta > Magnoliopsida > Solanales > Solanaceae > Solanum > Solanum medicagineum. Next base: position 1,800 of record JAPFFP010045338.1, on the reverse strand, counting down.
ATATCATCGTGTCCTTCAAACATGGGACACGGGTCAATCCATCACCAACAATCCTGGGCTCCTAGTATATTGACTGGGTGGGTTTGCCCCACTCCTTGGGCTGTATACCTCCAAAAATATGTCCTGCATCCCTTAGACCCACTATCGGTGACTACTAGCATCCGGTACTGAAGAAGAAGATGGTGTGACGGAGGACTCAACATCTCCTCTATTCTCGGAGGCCCCCGCTGAACTCTGCTCCTCCCTAGATGGGGTCATCTGGGGTATATACTCCCTATATCCTCACTACCTTTGTCATTAGACTGGGAAGGACTCTCGCTCTGAACTTGAGGTTGCCCTGGTTTGGCTACAACACTCATCAAGGGTTGAGTTGTTGCTGGGTCAGGATGGGCATCTTACCCATTCAGCTAAGGGGTCTGCTCAATATCCAAAGGTTGATCATCTGTAGGGTCATCCCTGAGTTACCTCTTAAAATCCTCAATCTCTACTTGTTTTTTCATGACCCAAGCCTAGGGCCTAGACGTGACTGGCGAATGGGCAATCGAAAGGAACCCCAAACAAGCCTCATAGCATATCATTACACATTCTTGGTCGAGGAAGCAATTAAAAATACAATGAGAGATAAGCATAAACAAGGGAATTAAAACTAAGGGTAAACTTCCATTTCATAACATCAAGAAACAAAAGAGTCAAGGATCATAGAATAGATACATAAAATGTCCGACAACACCTCCACTACATAGATAAGAGTGGGGGCCATGACAAACAACTAGGCTCACCTTCATAGTCAATATATAAATAAAGGAAAGATAGCTTTAGTACATAGCAAGAGATCATAAGAAACGTCCCCGGGACGAAGGGCTCACTAATAAGCTTTAGAGACAATTGGACTATCCATGTGGAGGACGAGGATGATCAAGCGGTGATACCGGTTCCTACAAGGTGATATCATGTAGGTATAGAGTATGCGTTAGTACATTTGAATGTACTAAGTACGTAGGATGCAATGCAACACGAGATAGGCATCATAAGCAAAATGCATAATCATAACAAATGAATAACATACTAACAATATGACATGTATGAATGATGTTTGCAGTAAAACCATGCTTTCAATCCAAATCAGCTTGTATATTTCATAATACATAGTGTGGGAAGAAAACTCAACATACATAAAATAAGACCAAGTGAGCTACAACTCAGAATCCTGTTGTTAACCCCATATTGGAGGAAAGGGGGAAGTTACTTACCAAGGTGAACCTCCTAATGCCTAAGTGGCTCCACTAAGCGTTATGTGAACCGTGTACTCGCCTCTAGTTCTATGACTCGGGTACTTGCCTTAAGTCTGGACTCGGGCACTCACCTCAAGCCCTCATATTTACGGTACTTGCCTCTTAGAGATTTGGTGACTCGCCTCTAATCCCTTCACCTATGGCGGCACGTAGTTTTAGGATTTGGGGATTCGCCTCGAGTCCACTCGGTGTTAAGTCTAATCTTATCAAATATATAAGATAATGATACATTAATAACTTGCAATAAACATAGAGACATAGCATGAGTAGCTCTCAACATCATTGACCTCAAATGGTGAGCCTACCTTCAATCATAAGAATGCATCATCATCAACATTACCCTTTCAATAACATCAACATCAAAGGCTCACAAGAGGCATAATCTTAAGAAAGGTGCTTAATTCGGCCCTACAACATCATCAACATTTCCATGATTTAAACACATCTTTGGAAAGCTCATAATCTTCATAGAGTTACTTGAATCATAACTCAACCAATAGATTATCAA
>JAPFFP010045337.1:0-11712 GCA_026153255.1 Solanum medicagineum | reverse complement strand
TATAAGTTGGTTCTCCCGAGCCTTATAGGCAACGGGTGCCAGTCCGCCCTAATCAGACTTTGGGGCGTGACAGTTTAGGTAGTGACAAAGATGGTATAGAGCACTAGGTTTTTAGATCTTCAGAGTTTAACACTCCACGCCGATTAGAGTCTTATTCATGGTTGTATTGTGCACTACAACTATGAGTATGAGGTTGTGAGACGTTCTAGGAAATGTGTCCCTTCTTCATGTTCTAAGTTGTGCTATAAAGTTAAAGTAAGTTTTCTCCCCCTAGAGATTGTTCTTTGATATGCTAGATCATGCCTAACAAAAGAGGAAGAAGCGCCCACACTCCCAAGGAGCAACCAGACCCTCCCGCTCCTCAACCTCCTCAAGATGGGGGATCAGTTCATGAAGAAATCCAGGATGCTATCACCTTGCTTGCACAAGTTGTGGCTAACCATTCCAACCAAGGGGCCCAAGATCCTCATGCTCCAACTCCGACATCTCTAGTGAGAGACTTTATAAGGATGAATCTGCCAGTATTCTATGGGTCTATGGTTGATGAGACCCTCAAGAGTTCATTCATGAGGTTTACAAGGTGTTGGCTATCATGGGTGTTAGGTCAGAGGAAAAAGAAGAGTTGGTGGCTTACCAACTCAAAGGGGTCGCATAAATATGGTTTAATCAATGGAAGAAAGAGAAAAAGGTTGACAATGTGGTTCTGTGGGAGGCATTCAAGGCGGCTTTTCTTAATCAGTTCTTTCCAGTTAAGCTTAGGGAAGCTAAATTGGTGGAGTTTATAAACTTGAAACAAGGATCTATGAGTGTGAGAGAGTATGCCCTCAAGTTCAATCAACTTTCAAAATATGCTCCCAATTGGTGGCCAATCCAAGATCTAGGATTAGTAAGTTCATGATATGAGTGTCCATGTGTCGGTCTACTTTGTTGATTAGTGACATGAATTTGGCTCACTTAATGACCTACGCCGAATAAATAGAAGAGGAGAAGTTGAGGAAGAGGAGAGGTAAGGAGGCCAAGAGGGCCCGTGGTGAAGGAAAGTTCCAAAGTATCAAAGGTAGTGGTAGTGTGGTACTTTATGATAGGTGCCCAAAATATGGTAGACGCCATGATGTCCCATGCTTGAAGAAAACCAATGCTTGTTATGGTTGTGGAGAGGAGGGTCACAAGATAATAGATTGTCCTCATAGGCCCAAAAAGGGTAGAGCTGGTAATATTAATCAAGGGGATGCTCCAAGACGTTATCGGTTCTATGCTCTTCAAAGAAGGAAAGGAGGGAAAAAGGTACTTGATAATGCTACCGGTATGTTAAAGGCTTTTCTTGGTTTTGTTATGCATGCTTTGATGGTTCCAGGGGTTACTTTTTCTTTAATTGTTCCTTTTGTTGTTAGTGAAGTAGGGTTATGTGAGTCTATTATTGCTAGAAGGGCTTATGGTTGTTCATGCTCTTATTGCATCGGGTATTTTCTTGTGATTTTGGTTGGACTTCGTTTGTTAGATTGGAGTGTAATGACCTCAAAAAGTGCCTAAAAATGTGTCTCGGAAGTACCCGAAAATTTGTTTTCCATATATCTAAAGATTTGTTTGCAATTTCGAAAATCTGATTTTATATTCTTGTTCAAGGGGTTCAAATTAGGGTGAAAAGGGTCTAACCTTGATTTTAAAGCAAAGAAATCAATTTATGAAATTTGCACTTGGTGTAAATTCCAGTGGGCATCCGTGACATCTCTGTGATGCGGAGAGGTCTAATTACTACACTGTCTTTTCCTAGTTCGCCTAGATTTTTCTAAATGTTGGACCTATGTTTTCCCAAATGTATTTTCACCTATACTTAGCCTTATTTCAACCTCATATCACCCTAAACATTCCCCAATATTTCCCCAAACACTTAGACTCATTCCTAACCCTAAATTCAAGTCCCAAACTCAAGGCCAGTCTCAAGGATTTCTTTGAGGATCTCATCGAAGCTTCAAATCCCCATCAAAGTCTTCTTTAACAACTTCACAAAAGCTAAGGTATGTGGTGTTGAACCATTGGAACCTTCCACCCATGGTGCCTAAACCCTCTTTTGTTTAATAATGCATGATTTAAAGTTGATTTTACATGTGGGTCTTGTATATTGAGAAATTTACTGCACAATGATTTTAGTTTATGAAAGTATGGTTGTTTTAGCATGTTTTGAGCTCTAAATATTGGATCTAATGTTGGATATCATGAAGGGTTTTGATGTGAATGTCTTGGGGATGTTGCAAGGTGTTGATTGATGGTTTTACTACAGATTTTCTTGCATGATTTCATCTCTAAATTGCATGGTCTTTTACCTCTATTACACATCTCCAAGGTGTTTGATAAAATGTCCGGTTATGGTTTCTTGAGGAAATGAAGGTCCAAAGCATGAGATATGATATGAATGATGTTATGATGATGAAAAGAGTTTATGTGTATGATATAATTGACTATATGATGATGAAATAAGCTTATGCATATTATGTATTCTATATAAAGTGTTGCATTAGACCATGCCCGATCTGGGGGGACAAGAGCCCGGGTAACCTAGAATGAGGGTTAATGCTCATCTCCACTAGGGTGATGGGGTGGCATAGTCAACAACCTAGATGGGGGTTTATACTCATCAACCGAGATGGGGCTTCATACTCTTCCACCTAGGTGATAGGGAGGCATAATACAAATCGAGATAGGGGTTCATACTCTTCCACCTAAGTGATGGGGCGTCATCATCACTAACCCCAAGGGGTTCATACCTTGGAAATCTAGCTTGGTCTCTTCTTCACATATGATATCTTATATGAACATGAGTTACTTACACATGTTTTTACTTATGCATTGATCATATATGTCATCTCGCTATATTATGCCTATTGCATATTGTTATGCATGTTGATCATCAAGCTTATCTCTTGTTGCATTGCATCCCACATTCTTAGTACATTCAAACATACTAATGCATACCTTTGCCTACATGCTATCACCATGTAGGAACCGGTACCCAAGTTGATCATCCTCCTCCTCCACGTGGCTAGACGGTACTATTCCAAGCTTGTTGGGGAATCCTCTATTTCGGGGACTTCGGTGAACTTTTAACTCTTATCTATGTATTTAGACACTATTTTATGTTCTAATTGACTATGAGGGTGAGCTCAGTTCCTTTGTCTTGGACCCCGCTCTATCTATGTATGTAGAGGTGTTTGTTGGACAATTTATGTATTACGTTTGAGCATGGACTCATCTATGTTGTTTAAGTATTACACTCTTTCTTTCTCCCTTAGTCCCATTCCCGTTGTTCATGTTTCTTATGATGTTTTATATTGCTTCCGCGACTAAGGATGTGTAATGATATGCTATAAGACTTGTTTGGGGTTCCTTCAGGTTCCCCATTCGCCGATCACATCTAGGCCCTAAGCTTGGGTCGTGACAAACTTGGTTTCAAAGCACTAGGTTGATATATTCTTGGAGTCCAACACACCGTGCTAATTAGAGTCCTATTCATGGCTGTGAAGCGCGCCATAACTATGAATAGGAGGCTGTGAGGCGTTTTAAGAAATGTTTCCCTTCTTCATGTCCTAAGTTGTTCTATAGAGTTGTGATAAGTATTCCCCCTAACGATTATTCTTTGCCATGCAAGATCATGTCGAATACTAGAGGAAGACGAGCCCAAACTCCCGAGGAGCAACCTACCAATGGTGAACTCTAGGATGCTCTTACTATGCTTGCCCAAGTGGTGGCGAACTAAGTCCAATAAGGGGCCCAAGGCCCTCATGCTACTACCTTGGGAGCTAGGGTAAGGGACTTTATGAGCATGAATTCTTCAGTTTTCCATGTCAAAGGTGGATGAGGATCCATAAGAGTTTATTGATGAAATCTACAAAATCTTATCGATCATAGGTGTTAGGCCGAATGAGAAGGAGGAGTTGGTGCCGTACCAACTCAAGGGGGTGGCCAAAATTTTGCTTGATCAATGGAAAGGTGAGAAGAGTAATGGCTTTGTGGTGCTTTGGGAGGAATTTAAATTGGCCTTTCTTAATTGGTTCTTCCCTCTTGAGTTTAGGGAAGCAAATTTGGTTGAGTTTATGAACTTGAAAAAAGGTGGTATGAGTGTGAGGGAATATGCCCTCAAATTTAATAAACTTTCAAAGTATGCTCCTCACTTGGTAGCCGACTCTAGGTCAAGGATGAATAAGTTTGTTATGGGTGTTTCCAACTTGGTAAGTGAAGATTGCCGGTCTTGCTTATTGGTGACATGGACTTGTCTAGGTTGATGACATATGCCGAGAAAATGGAGGATGAGAAGTTGAGAAAGAAGGGGGGTCATGAGGCCAAGAGGGCTCAGTTTGAGGGTAGGTTCCACAAGGGTGTTAGACTTCCACAAGGCCAAAGGCCTTCTCATGCTACAAATAAGGAGTTTGTCAATGATTTCACTAGACCCCAAGGTATAGGTGTTGTGGATCCTAATGATGTGTGTCCTAGATGTGGGAAGAGTCATAATGGCCCTTGTTTGAAGGGTACAAGTGCATGCTATGGTTGTGGGGAGCTTGGTTACAAGAAAGTAGATTGTCCAAGAAACCGTGGCAAGGTTTGGGGTGCAAAGCGATCCCATTGGGTAGAGGTAGTCCTCAAAGTGGTGCCCCGAGGCACAATAGATTCTATGCTTTACATGGCAGGCAAGGGGTTGGTGAGGTCCCCGATGTTATTACCAATATGTTGAAAATCTTTGATCTTGATGTATATGCTTTGATTGATCCGAGTGCCACCCTTTCCTTTGTTACCCCCTTTGTTGCTAAAAAGTTCCATGCTGAGTTGGAGTTGTTACATGAGTTATATGAAGTATCTACTGCAATTGGTGCATCTATTATTACTAGGAGGGTGTATAGAAATTGTCTGGTTTGCATCTTGCATACAATTTTACTTTTGATCTTGTTGAATTAGATATGGTTGATTTTGATGTTATTCTTGGGATGGATTGGTTGCAAGCCTACTATGCTTCTATTGATTGTAGAACTCATAGGGTTAAGTTTCAATTCCCAAGTGAACCCATCCTTGAATAGGAAAGTTATGATGTGGTAGTAAGGGGTAGGTTCATCTCATGCATTAAAGCCCATAGGTTGATTTCCAAGGGGTGTTTGTATCATCTTGTGAGAGTCGAAGATGTGAAGTCCAAAGTCCCTTCCATTGAGTCAATATCGGTTGTAAATGAATTTCTTGATATCTTCCCAAATGACCTTCCTGGTGTCCCTCCCAAAAGGGAGATAGATTATGGCATAAATCTCCTTCTCGACACCCAACCTATCTCCATTACCCTTTCCCATATATCCCCGATGGAGTTGAAGGAGTTAAAAGAGCAATTGAAAGATTTGTTGGAGAAGGGATTTATTAGACCTAACTAATCACCTTGGGGTGCACCGGTGTTTGTAAAGAAGAAAGATGAGTCACTTAGAATGTGCATCGAGTACCGGCAACTCAATACGGTCACAATAAAGAATGGGTATCCCCTTCCAAGAATGGATGACTTGTTTGACCAATTGCAAGGGGATAGCATTTTCTCTAAGATTGATATTCGGTCCGGATACCATCAAGTGAGGGTGAGGGAGTGTGATATTCCCAAGACTGGCTTAAGGATTAGATATGGGCACTATGAATTTGTGGTGATGTCCTTTGGATGGACTAATGCACTGGCATCTTCATGGACCTAATGAATAGGATCTTCAAACCCTATCTTGGTTCCTTTGTTGTGGTTTTTCATTGATGATATTTTGATCTATTCACATGGTAGGGAAGAGCATATGGGCCTTTTGAGGGTTGTGTTGCAAAGATTGAGGGAGAAGAGATTGTATGATAAGTATGACAAGTGTGAATTTTGGTTGAAGGAGGTCGCATTCTTGGGTCATGTGATGTTGTGGGATGGTATAAAAGTGGATCCTAAGAAGACCGATGTGATTAGGAACAGGCGTAGACATTTGACCTCGTCGGATATTAGTAGTTTCTTGGACTTTGTGGGTTACTATAGAAGGTTTGTGGATGGGTTCTCCTCCATTGCTTCCCTTGTGACAAAATTTACTCAAAATAAGGTGAATTTTGTGTGGACCGATGAATATGAGAAAAGCTTCCAAACATTGAAAGTTAGACTTATGTCCGCTCCTATATTGTCACTACGGATGGGCTCGAGGGTTTTGTTGTGTATTGTGATGCATCTAGAGTTGGTTTGGGTTGTGTGCTAATGGTAAATGTTAAGCTCATATCCTATGCTTCTAGGCAACTCAAGGTGCATGAAAAGAACTGCCCCACCCATGATCTTGAATTAGCTGCCGTGGTGTTAACATTAAAGATTTGGCGACATTATTTGTATGGGGTGCATGTTGATGTCTTCACCAATCATAAGAGCCTTCAATATGTCTTCGCACAAAAAGATCTTAACTTAAGGCAAAGAAGGTGGCTAGAACTCCTTTTAAGGATTATGACATGAGTGTGCATTACCATCTGGGTAAGGCAAATGTTGTGGCAGATGCTTTGAGTCGGGTGTCCATGGGTAGCCTAACTCATGTGAGTGGTGGTGAAAGGGAGACGACTAGGGAGGTGCATAGGTTGGATAGATTTGGGGTGAGGTTGGAAGATGTGGGTAATGGTGTTGTTGTGGTTTGTTCTAAATCTTCTTTGGTTGATAAGATGATAGCAAAACAAGATCTAGACTCCTCCTTGCTTGAATTGAAGGCCTTGGTGAAAGAGGGCAAAATAGAGGTTTTCTCATATATGGGAGATGGGGCCCTTAGATACCAAGGTAGGCTGTGTGTGCCATGTGTTGATGGTTTGAGGGAGAAAATTCTTGATGAAGCCTATAATTCCCCTTATTCTATCCACCCGGGTTCCACCAAAATGTATAGGGACTTGAGGGATGTGTATTGGTGGAGAGGTATGAAGTGTGATGTTGCTAAATTTGTTTCTGGTTGTCATAGTTGCTGACAAGTCAAAGCTGAACATCAAAGGCCGGGTGGCCTAACCCAAGACATAGAGATTCCTACTTGGAAGTGGGAGGTAGTTAATATGGATTTTGTGGTTGGATTTACCAAGACTAGAAATTGTTTTGATTCAATATAGGTGGTGGTTGATAAGATGATGAAATCGGCTCACTTTTTATCGGTCAAGACTACATATGAGGCTGAAGAGTATGCAAGGTTGTACATCCATGAGTTACTGACGTTACATGGGGTTCCTTTATCCATCATATCGGATCGGGGTGCACAATTTACTTCACACTTTTGGATGTCCTTTCAAATGGGTCTTGTTACCAAAGTTCATCTTAGTACTGCCTTCCACCCTCAAAAGGATGGCCAGGCCGAAAGGAAAATTCTAACACTAGAGGATATGGTTAGGGCATGTGTCTTGGAGCTTAAAGGTAGTTGGGATGACTATCTTTCATTGATTGAGTTTGTCTACGTTAGCTGTCACTCTAGCATTGGTATGACTCCTTTTGAGGCTGTTTATGGGAGATATTGGAGATCACCACTGGGTTGGTTTGAGGTTGGAGAGGTGGCCTTATTAGGGCTAGATCTGGTTATGGAGTCTCTTGTGAAAGTGAAGATGATTAGGGAACGGTTGAGGATAACCCAAAGTCGTCAAAAATCTTATGCCGATGTAAGAAGGAAAGACCTAGAATTCCAAGTGGGTGATTGGGTCTTTTTTGAAGGTTTTTCCAATGAAAGGTCTGGTCCGTTTTGGTAAAAAGGGGAAGTTGAGCCCGAGGTATGTTGGTCCTTAGGAGCTGATAGAGAGGGTTGGCAAGGTAGCTTATGAGTTGAAGTTGCCTAGTGAAATGAATTTGGTCCATCCGGTGTTCCATGTTTTTATGTTGAGAAAGTGTGTTGGCAATCATTGTACCTCTTGATGTTGTGGGTGTTGTTGTGGATAACTTGACTTATGAGGAGGTTCTGGTTTAGATCTTGGATAGGCAAGTAAAGACATTGAGGAACAAAGAAGTGACATCCGTTAAGGTCCTTTGGAGGAACCAACAAGTTGAAAGTGCTACATAGGAGGCCGAAGCGGACATGCAAAAGCGGTATCCTTATCTTTTCTCTTCCACTCAAACCTAAGGTGTTAATCGTAAGTCCCATATGTGATTTGAAGTCTTACTTTTCTACCTCCACGCCATTCACATGCATTCATGTTTAAGTTGGAAAACTTATAATGATTTTACACTTATGTTGAGGATTTGAAAATGGTGTTTTACATGTTATGTTGCATTCTTGTTGGGCTGATTTGTGCATGATAATGCTTTTCTTATGGATCTCTTTTACATTCGGGGATGAATGTTCCCAAGGGAGAGATGTTGTAATGACCCCAAAAAGTGCCTAAAAACGTGCCTCGGAAGTACCCAAAACTCGTTTTCCATATATCTAAAAATCCATTTGTAATTTCGAAAATCTAACTTCATATTTTGTTCAGGGGGTCCAAATTAGGGTGACAAGGGTCTAACCTTAATTTTAAAGAAAAGGAACCGATTTATGAAATTTGCACTTGGTGCAAATTCCAGAGGGCATTCGCAACCTCTCCGTGACATGGAGTGGTGTTATTTCTGACTTGTCACACCAAAAGTCCCGTTAGGGTGGACTAGCACCCATCGCCAATGAGGCTCGAGAGAACCAACCTGTATCTCTACACTTTTTATACATATTATAAGGGATTTCTACATTTGACAAGCCTTTAAGAAAATAAACAGTGATAACAAGCCAAAAGGAAATGCATGTGGCTAGGCCGTTGGGGCCATGGTGTTTAAAGTACGAGACATGACCACACTTTAATTTACATAGTCTACAAAGCCTCTAGATAAGGAAAAGTATCTAATAAGGGTCAGGATAGGCCCCGCCTCGACTAAATATACCATACAAAAATATAAGCTCTAGACACACAAAACTCCGAAGAATCCTGGAGCTTGGTAACAACAGTTGGATATCCTGTACTCCTACTGGGGAGATCTACTAGAACCTGTACCTGCAGCGTGAAATGCAGGTCCTCTATAAGGGACGTCAATACGAGATAATTTACTAAATATGTAAGGCAGGAAATACTGTATACGAAGTAACAACTCAAATGAAACTATGCACTGGTGTAGGATAAGAGACCACCTTTCGTTGTACTGTGGGATCATATACTTTATGTTCTTTTATTACTTTACCTTTACTGTATAATCTCTACACAACATGTAATACAAATGACCAGCTGATCAGTCGTAAATCTATATCTGAATCGGCCCTGGCTAGGCTTTTCCTTTAACCTCTCGGGCTACCCCCTGTGATAGGATCGACCCTGGTGAGGTGATTCTTCCACCCCTCGGGTTACCACCCATCAACATGCAATATACTTTATCTTTCAATTTCTTTTGATATGATTCTTTCAGTGGTTATAGTATTGGAGCCATAGGACTGTAGATATAAAATATGACATGTAAATAATTATAAAAGACAATACCATAATGAAAGGAGTAGGTTACACAAATAATGAAATGCATCGGAGGTAGAACAACACATGGATTTTATTTAGTAGAACAAATTCATGTATCTTGGTATCCAAGTATGTACGCAGATTTAAAGGTGACTATGTATGGGAGCATATGAACATGTGAAAGAGTGGAGTCACAGTTAATAGTTGTGTCGGAGTTGGTAAGTGCCTTTATGTGCCAAGTAGGGATCTATATTTCATGTCAAATAATATGAAATCAAGTAGCCTTACATACCTTGCTGTACGACCTCACTATCACCTCGGAGTAACCTTCCCTTCATCCGACTATTTATCTACAATATTGTAGGTAATAAAACTAGCATTAGCAGCCAATAGATACATCTTGGCAGCCTACTCTCATAAAAACAACATACGGGGCAGCAAGAAGGTAATTATAAACCCAAGCGTATTCTTTCAACCTTTCCGCCCCTAATTGTATTTTCTAATACACATTATCATATGAATATCATGTGAAGCTTGTTTTAGTGCCATAAAAGCCTTACAACATCCCACAAAGCACAAGACATAACAGTTCTACGCAACATACAAATAGGCGACATAACGTTACCTCCCTTCGCTACATTACGACGTTGAGGATTCCAAAACTTTATGAACTTCAAGAAAACTGTTCCCACAACATTTATACATAACAAAAAGCCCTGAAAAAGTTCAAATATAGTCCACAAAATAAGTGGAGGACGTGATACCATAGCCCCTAATCAATCGGCCCACAAGTTCCTGTTACGAGCACAATTACGATATCACACAAGAACTTACTTTCGCGGACTATTAAAATGGTGTAACATCCTTTATACATCATTATAGAACCAATAATCATTAATAACATTAGCCTCCCTTCATAATCAATCCAACCAAAAAGAGAAAAGCTTCCTAAATAAACAAGAAAAATGTACAACAACTTTTGGAACACATGCTGTCCAATAATTTCAGCATAGACATAACCAACATAGCCTCTTGTTTTGCATAATAAAACCATACTAAACACACAACTATAATCACTTTCCTTTACCTTCAAGGTTGAGGTCCTCCTTAAGAACCCTAAAAGCTCCTTTTGGCTGCTTTATAAAGTTAAGAAGTGTAGAGAGAAAACCTTAAGAAAATCTGATTTTTTTGTTCAAGTTGAATGACTTCAGTCAGCTGATTTTAAGCCCCTTTTAAAGGAGCACTTGGTCGACTTAACTTTCTCATTCTAAGCCTTATTTTATCAAGAAATCAAAGTACTATTTTGGCCCTTTCACTTGGGCCTTATTGGGTTCAAATTGGTTGGGCCTTTGCTGCCTATTTTGTTTCCTTTCTCTTAGTTAGTTTTGGCCCAACTCACCAAGTGAGTTTTGTTGTACTTGGGACCTTTCTCTATTATTCTTGGAATAAAAATATAGTCATTTATGATACTAAAACATGGGCTAAAATTACACCCTTAACACGAACTTTATTCATAATCGGACTTAGACAAATTCGACGTCGGGCCTCGTCTCCGTTTAGCTAGCAAATTTACGCTAAGCAAGTAGATCACTCACCTGCTAGCTTCCTAAGTCCTACAAGCACCTCAATTCTATCACTTTTTTTAGGGCCGTGATCTCCTCAATTCGACTTAAAACGTATTTACACTCGACCCACTTCAGCGTTAAACGTACATATCGCCCTTTAATTGGAGATTCAAGTACTTTTAAAAATTGGCGCTAATTTGACCAAACCATATCATGTCTCATTTGCATAGTACTAGTGTTGTATGATGTGGGGAGTTACAGAACTATCATTTCCTAGTTTGCGCAGATTTTTCCAAGTGTTGGACCTATGTTTTCCCAAATGTATTTCCACCTATACTTAGCCTTATTTCAACTTCATATCACCCTAAACATTCCCCTATATTTTCCCTAATACTTAGACTAATTTCTAACACTTTAAGTCCCAAACTCAAGAATTTCTTCAAGGATCTTACCCAAGCTTCAAATCACCATGAAAATCTTCTTCAGGAACTTCACAAAAGCTAAGGTATGTGGTATTGAAGCATTGGGTCCTTCCACCCATGGTTCCTAAACCCTCTTTTTTCTTAATAATGAATGATTTGAAGTTGATTTCACATGTGGGTCTTTTATATTGAGAAATTTACTGCACAGTAATTTAAGTTCATGAAAGTATGGTTGTTTTAGCATGTTTTGAGCTCTAAATCTTGGATCTAATGTTGGA
>JAPFFP010045336.1:0-11713 GCA_026153255.1 Solanum medicagineum | reverse complement strand
GAGGAAACTCTGCCGAAATTTCTGCAGGTTTCCAGGTCAGATACTTTGGGAAATTTAGGGTAGATGTGTCTAGGTGCGCCTACCGGGCACTGGTCACGTCCCTAGGTCGGGATGTGACAGGTTTATTTTTGTGCATTATCATGAAGTAAAAATGTTATGTGGTATTTATGGATTATTTTTAGGATATTTAGAACTCTTGTTTATGATGATATTAGTGTGCATTATACATATGTCCTCTATATGGGTCTTACAAGAAATGACGTTTTATGCCAAAATGTTGTTGGGGTTTGATATTAAGATGGATTTCATGCTCCCATGTTCATATTATGAAAGATGATGTATATTATCATGTTGGGTTGATTAAGAATGATTTAAACTTATTATTTTCCCTATATATCTTGAAATGTGATACTTTCTTAAAATATGAAGATTTTACTACAATAGTAGTGGGTTGATTTGAATGATTTTGAAATGAATAGATCTTACTACTCTCTTGTCTCTTACTCTTGAAATGCATGATTTTAAATGCATGGGCATATGCCCACCATGTGTTTGACTAAATTACTTGACAAGGATTCTTTATGTTGATGAGAGATTTTTGTATAAACTTATATGACAACTATTCTTATGTTGTTGAAAGGCCATTGCACTTTTTACAAGTCAAGTGTTTTCATGAAAATCATAGGCTCCCAAGCATGTATTTAATTAATGAAAGATATCTATGATTTTACAAGTGACAAGTTGAGCCCTATTTCAAGATATTATCCTCTTGTGAGCCATTCATGTCAAGTTGAGGGGTCAAGCATGATTACTATTTTCCTCTCATATTCAAGTTAAGCTCACTTGTAGAGCTCAAGCATGTGAATGAGCTACTCATGTCATGATTCATGTATCTTACAAGTTATGCATATTATGATTAAACTTATGAATTTTTTAAGTATTCTCGTGGGATTAGACTTAGCACCAATTGAGGCTTAAGTTAGGGGATCGGCCCAAGGGGTCCTTGTATAACGTCTTAAGTCTCTAAATTATGTGCCACTATAGGATCATGCTATTTCCCTAAATGGGTTGTACTAGTGTATCCATCTAGTTCATGTTTTCCCCTCATGTGGGGTCATGTTTGGTTTACTTCAGCAAGTAGACCACACCTTATCGAGGGGATGTCATGCCTTGTACACCTTACCGAGGGAGTGTCATCCCTTGGATTCCCAGAAGTAGCTTGCTTGTTCTATGTAGGTTAAGGTCTCCTCCCACATATGTATGTTATATATGCTAGTTGAATGTTCTACATGCATGATTTATTACAAGCGTTGATCATACATGTCATATTGAGTTTATATCCATTGATTATGATTGTGCATCTTGCTTATTATGGCTTATGTCTTTGATGCATTGCACCCCGCATACTTAGTACATTCTAAGTACTAACACATATTCTATGCCTACATAATATCACCATGTAGGAACCAGAGCTCCTACTGATCATCCTCCTCCACGTGGTTAGTTCGGTTCATTTGAAGAAAACTTTTGGTGAGTCCTCAACTACTTTTCATTCATGCTATGTTAAGACTTGCTTATTATGTTTAGATGCTTATAACTTGAGGTTGAGCCCGGGAAGTGTCTTGGCCCCCGCTCCATTCGATATAGAGGTGTTGCAGGATATTATATTATGGTTAACTATGATTTTGAGCTTGACTCTTCTTATGCCACTATTGTTATGAAAAACATCCCTTAGTCCTTGTTCCCTTTTTATTTATATCACTTGTTGATATTTATTTTGTTTCCACAACCAAGGATGTGTGAATGATATTCTAAGAGGCTTGGGTTCCTTCGGGTTCTCCATTCGCCGTGTCACATCTAGGCCCTAGGTTTGGATCGTGGCACAACCTTTCCTGAAAAATTACACTGATCATTCCATAACGAGCCATACAAGAGAACCAAATGTCCTATCGGTGCTGCAGGAAGCCTGGTAGGATCCTATGGCCTAAGCAATAGGAAACAAGCAACTTCGACAGTCTTTCATTGGTGTTTGCACACGGTTTGTGGTGCTGCCCGGGTCTTTGGGCCAGCATTCCCAAAACATTACACTAATCCATACATAACGTACCTGTAAGAGCTCAAGGTGGCCCGGCGGCTATGCAGGATTCCTAGTAGAACTTTATGGGCCAAGCAACAAGAAACACGCAATTTCAACAGTTTTTCATCGGGGTTAGCCCACAGTTTGTGGTGCTGCCCAGGGCTTTGGCTGAACTTTCCAAAAAATAACACCAACCTGTCTATACCAAGCCCAGAAAGATCCCTAGGTGGCCCAACAGCGTCGCAGGATGCTTATTAGGATTTTATGCGTCAATCAACAAGAAACAGGTGATTTCGACAGTTTTTCATAGGTGTTTGCCCACGGAATGTGGCGCTGCCGAGGGATCCAGGTCAACTTTCCTGAAAAATTACACTGAACCATATGTAACAATCTTAGCAAGAGCCCCAGGTGGCCTGGTTGTGCCGCGAGACACCTGGTAGGACTTTATGGGCAAAGCAATAGGAAATAGGTGATTTCAATAATTTTTTATTGGTTTTAGCCCATGATTTATGGCACTGTCCGGGGATCCAGAAAACTTTCATGACAAATTACACTGACCCATCCATAACAAGTCTGATAAGAACTCTAGGTGGCCTGGCGGTGCTGCAGACGCCTGGCAGAAATTTATTGGCCAAGCAATAGAAAACAAGCGATTTCAATAGTTTTCATGGGTGTTAGCTCACAATTTGTGGCGCTTCCCGTGGATCTAGGCCAAATTTCCTAAAAAACTACACTAGCCCATTTGTAATGAGCCTGACAATAGCCCTAGGTGACTTGGTGGAGGTGCAGGACGCGTGGTAGGATTTTATGGGCCAAATAATTAGAAACAAGCAATTTCAGTAGTTTTTCATAGGTGTTAGCCCATGGTTTGTGGCATTGCATCGAGAGCCAAGACAACTATCCTAAAATATTATACCAACCCATCCATAACAAACTTGAAAAGAGCACTAGATGGGCCGGCAGCCGCAGGACGCCTGGTAGGATTTTATGGGCCAACAACAAGAAATAGGCAATTTCAGCAGTTTTTCTTTGGTGTTAGCTGACGGTTTATGGCGCTGCCAGAGATCCAGGACAACTTTCCAAAAAATTACACCAACCCGTACGTTACATGCTTGTCTAGATCCCTAGGTGGCTCGGCGGTGCCACAGTACACTTGGTATGATTTTATAGGCTAAGCAACAAGAAATAAGTAATTTTAGCCATTTTTCTTGGGTGTTAGCTCACGGTTTGTGGCACTGCATGGGGATCCGAGCCAGCTTTCCCTAAGAATTACACCAACTCATCCATAATGAGCTCGTCAAGAGACCTAGGTGGCCTTGCAGCACCGCAAGATGCCTAGTAAGAATTTATGGGCCAAGCAATAGGAAAAAGACGTTTTTGGCAGTTTTTGAGCATGTTAGCCCACAGTTTATGGCACTATCCGGGGTTCAGAGCCAACTTTCTCAAAAAAGTAAGATATGTATAAATCAACAAACTCAATTAACCATCTCAGAGCATAAGAACCTTGATTATCGACTCGATATAACCATTAAATGGATATGAATAGGTCCACATACCAACATTTTTGAGTTTAAGTTAGCCACTGACTAACCTGATCAACCCAAGGTTTCCTTCAGACATAGCCTGTGATGGTTAACATATGATCTTGTTCTACAAAAAAGTCATCTTAGCATTTAGACACAATAATTCGACCCCTCAGGGACCATCATAACTATCACACATAACAACAGTTAACAATAGAAATAGATTTCCTGTCTCAACATCCTAAATCAACAATAAATAAAATATATCCCACGTGATCACAATATGCATATATCCGGTCCTCTAATGAAGCTAACAAACAAACTCTTAGCGTACCAGCACGGTTGGAGCTACCCGTTAATGAATCATAACAGAGCCAACTAATTAATAATGTTAGTAATTGACATGGTACCCAAGCTAGTCATCAATAAGTCATACCAGGCCTGGTACCCGAGCCAACTAATTAATAATATTAGTGTATCAGCATTGTGCCTTAGTCAACCATCAATCAATTATATCATGTATGGTACTTGAGCCAACCAACAATCACAATCATAATCACAATAATTAACAACACTTGGGACTATTAGTTAACTAACAAGTTTATTGCATGAGATCATCAACATGATATCATTCCAATTTAATTAATCTCTTTTGTTTCCTCCACATTCATTGAACAAGTAATGATATATACAATAGACATGCATACATACAAACTAACACCTGCATATTAGTAGCCCCACTCTAGATCCCTTTGATTTCCACACTTCCTAGAAATAATTAACTACAACCCATTAATTAGTTAACACTTACTCTTTAAAGTTATTATCGAGTCAATCACAATACAAAATCTAATATTCAAACAAGATTTAGAAAACCACCCCTAGTCGTCATCTATTTCAGCCCTAAGTAGCACAATCAACAATCTTAATAATCTAGACTCTATGACTGAAGGCATAGAGATGAATCGTCCTATCAATTTACAAGGATAATATTATGAATACGAAATGAGTAAAATTATCTAATTAAGAAAGCAAAGCCTAACCTATTTGGATGCCAAGTAACTGCTGTAGAATTTTGGTATCATGAGTTTTTGATTCCATAGGCATGAATCTTGATGGATGTAGATCAGTGTTGCATGGATTTTATTCCTCCTTATTCTAGAATCACCCTCCTCCATCATTCCCAAGCTTAGGATGGCTTGGGAGAATATATGGAGTGACTTTCCTTTGTCTTATTTATGAGAAGTGGGAGGAAAAACAAAGACATCGCATTATTTAGGGTCTAAATCCATCAACCCTTTATAAGATCATGCAAATGCTATAGCGGACTGATGCCAACTCAAAAAATTTAGAAAATAAAAAATTCCATCATACCCTCAAAATTTTAAATCGGTGACATATTTTAGCAATATTCAAAATTTCACATGAGAAACCTTTTAAAAGACGACAAATTAGATCGACACATTTAATTTCTCAAAAGGGTATAACTAGGTCTGAAATTTGAAACTATTCAATTTATATTCGAAGCTTTGTTTGCATTGCAATCTAATTATTATTGCATTTACAAAATATTTCAACTAAAAAGGGGATATTTTACTATCATCTTTAAATTACTTTCCAAATCATAAATAATACTGAAACACTTATTTATATACCATAAATAAGTCCCAAGTAGTTGGAATTAATCATCGTGAAAATTACTAAGTAAATAAATCAAGTCAGAATGCAGTTGTTGCTAAACATTCCTAGACTAAGATTACATCATTTAAAAAGCAAACTCACTCTCATAATTTCAAGAATCAAACGAAGATATTTTGTTTGAAAATGAAGTTTGAAGTTTGACTTTTTTTCCCTCCTTGCTATAATGGTTGATAGGTCGAGTGCTAGCACACAGATTTTACTCATATGTGTTTATAACTCAAAATATATAGGTCACCTAATTGTTGTCCAAATAAACTATAGAAGTAAGTCATATTGAGGTTGTATCTATAATTAAAAAATAATATATTATTTTTAAATTTTTCAAATTGGACAATAAAGTTAAGTAACTATTTTTAATATATTGAATAAAGTAAAAATGAACGAAGGGAGTATTGATGTGACAATACAAAAATTCAGTTAACAAAAAATAAAAAAATTGATATGCATTCACAAGTTGAGCATTTCATTAAATGATAAAAATATTGAGTTTTTTTCTTTGTTCTTTTCATTTCAGACACACTAGTTGCTTAAAGACGTTTTATTAATTTTTGAGGTTCAAATTATATTAGTAGTAATTTATATTTTAAAAATTAAGAGTGCAAAGTATAAATAATTATAATTGAAGTAGCTTTGTCCTTATAAAAATTCTTAGCCCTAGGAAAGATGAGTTCTTTCTTTACATGTCTTATCACATTTTCTAATATTTCAAACACACATTCATATCTCATGGCCACCATGAAAGCTGCTCCAAAGAAACCCCATTTTGTCAAACCTATTATGCCAGATTTTAAGAAGGAATTGCAAGTAAACCTTCCAATTTTGATTTTTTTTTTCACTTTATCTATGACATACACATGCTATTTGGGATTGTTACGGGGGTGTGTATGTTAAGCACTCATTCTTGGGATGGAATTTTGTGATTCTTTGATTGCTAGATATGATTTAATTATCTTTTCAACTTGGAACAATAATATTCTTCTAAATTTGAGTTTCAATCTTGAGTTATTTTTCTTCTATTTAATAGAGTAATTTTCTTCTATGTATAATAGCTAGTCTTCTTTGAAATATATAATATATATCTATTTCTTGATTTAGGCTTTATTTGTTTTTATTAAAATTAAAACATTTAAATTTGAATGATCACCCGAATCTTTAAGGTAATGTCTCTAAATCTAAACACTAAATTAATAAGACTATTTGTTTCAACATTTGAATGTGTTTTAAATTTTTTTTTACTATCCCTAACTCGAGAATGGACCTGTTTACCCATTTCACCGATTACACCATCCATTTTTAATTTAGTAGTAAGAGTTTTATTATTTTTTATCCATTTTAAATGAGTTGGATATATGCATGCTTTTTGGGATTATTAGGGTTTGTATGATTCTTGGGATCGAATTTTGTGATTCTTTGGTTGTTAACTCTGATTTAATTATATTTTTAAATTCTAATAAATCTAATAAGCTATTCTTCTAAATTTGAATTTCAAACTTGAGTTGTTTCTTTTCTTTTTATAGAGTATTTTTCTTCCACATAAAATGGATAGTCTTCTTCCAATAATTGTACGAGATATATACTATAGTATATTCTAACTTTTTATTTAGGCCTTATTTCTTTTTATAAGGATTAATACTCTGAATCTAATCAATGCACAATAATTAAGATAATGTTTTTAGGTCTGGACATTAAATGAATAAGATAGTTTATTTTTCACAATCTGAATATGCATTTATTTGTTTGTAAATATAATAAATATATAATTTAAATAAAAATTAAGTATTAGAAAAATGAATTTTATAAAATAAAATTATTATTTGAGTAAGCAATAAATATTTATGTTTGCTAGCAATAATAGAGATAGTTTAATGATAAAGGTTGATGCTAGTCACTAGTAATGATATTGGAAATATTTGTGATGCTTGGTATTGTATTGACTGACATAATGGTAGAAGTTGGTAGTGATAGTGAAGTTGGTTGATATCGATAGTTAGTGGTGGCTGAAGAATGTGTTAGTTGTGTTGGTAGTATTTGGCGGCGGTGCTAGTTGTGATAACAGAGATAATTAATAGTGGAAATTGACCATATCAGTAGTATAAATGATAGTGATGGTGGGGATGTCATAGGGCTATTTATATATCTATAATGGTGGAGATGTTCTGGGTAGTAGCAATTGATAGAGGTGATTGGCAAAGGTGGTGATGGCATCCAATAGTGATTGTGGTGGTAGAGATGGTTGGTGGTAGTGACTGATGATTGATGATGACAATTATGGTTTATAATTATGATGGTTATAATGATAAGGTGATTCGTGGCAGTGGCTGATTATTGCGGATAGAATGGTGATCAAAATTATCCACATACAAGTATCTCTTAATGATATTAAGATTTTATTCAATATCTTACTGATAAATCTCTATTCAAATGAAATAAATGCATTTTTTAATATACACAAGTATACTTTATGATTTAAGATTTAAATTCAATCAGATTCAAACCACAATTAAATGTAAATAAGTAAGGCGTTTAAAACAAGTTTCTACAATCTTTGATCTATCTATGTGCTATTGAAAGGATGCAAGCGAGGGGATTTGAATACCCATTCTTGGGATGAAATTTTGTGATCTATCTATCTATATATATATTTATTCTTCCTCCATATGAGTTTACTATGTGATATACTAAATTTCTTTCATTTGTCTTTGAGGTTATTTATTTTAACAAATTCACAAAAAAATTAATTAATTAATTATAATTTTTTATCTTATCATTAACTTTGTAACTTTCCCTTCAACTTATTGTTATGCTGCAGGATATTCTTATACATTTTTTTAAGTATCTAAAGAAACACGATCAGTATGAACATGTAATAATGAGAAGGGCTGGTAAGTTCATACATTAATAAATATTTCTTTTCTTTTCTTTTATTTACTCATTTTTGTCTTCATACATCATTTAAGAAATCATTTATTATGACTAAATCAAACTATAGAAGTTTACCCAACGCTAGATGCATAATAGATCAATATATATATATATATGAACATCACAAGCTCTTCTATAGTAAAATAAGCTATTATAATTCCTTTTACTCGGTTCCTATATAGCCTTGACTAGTAAACCAAACCAGTCAATAGACAAAAGGTAGGATTAGTTACACCCTCCTCATTCTTATTAAATATTTAATTAACTAATTAATGAAAACGTTAGTCGTATAGTATTTAATTTTGAAAAATAAATTGCTACTCTATGTAGTAACTAGTGATAAAGACAATATTATTGAAATAAAATAATAGAAATGGAGAAAGTATGGCTAACAAGTAATATTTTACTTATGTATCATTTTTTTAATAACAGTATTCCTCATTATATTTGACATCAAAACTGTAGGTAAGAACTGGCAGGTGAAGTTGAACGTGGACGACTAGAAGATGGCTGGAGAAATTTTGTAGAAAGCATAATGTGCAGGTGGATGATATTTTGGTTTTCAGACATGAAGCAAATCTGGAGTTCGAAGTTTACATATTTGATTCAACCACTGAATGTTATAAAGAATATCAAGTAGAAGAACAAAAGACAAAAAATGTTGAGGAGACTTCTGAGAGATTTCAATCAAAAGGTAAACTTTTGTATGATAATATCAAACTTGGTCTTCGCTGAATTTCCCTTTGGTTAATCCTATGAAAAGATCTTTGGAAATCAACTTGTTTATTGTCATGAAACTTGTATGTCCTAACCTTTTGTGCCATAAGATTATTGAGTTGTCACCCACAACATTTAATTAGGCTCTTTAATAAAGGTTTTTCATGACCCATGATGTCTACTTTGTCAACATTTTTATATCTTTTGCCTTTGAGAACTAAATTCTTGAAACTTGAACTGGTTACTTGACAATCAAATACTATAAAAAGTACATCATTTTCTTTATCAAACTTGTGGGATACACTGGGAAGAATGTGGTTGGGACCCGCAACATAGTATACATTCTTTATTGCCTGAGAGTGTGAGGGTTTGACTTTTCCGATTCCCAAAGTTTCACCTTTCTTTTTGTTTCCAAAGCATACACTTCCGCCATGGAAACTACTCAATAGAAGGAAGTAATTCTTGTCATGTATCATGTGTTTGGAACATGCACAGCCTAGGTACCACTGTTTCTATTCTGATTCCTACACAAGTAATTAGAGATTAGTCTTGGGTGCCCAAATCCACTTGGGTTCTTGTTTGTGAGTGAAAGGATGAATCAAATTTCTCATGGCCCATCTCAGCAAATGTTTATTTGAGGGAATCATTTTTCTGATTCTCTTACAATAAGTCCTCTTTAGATAGGTTAGATTATTCTTGATAGCTTCATTGTTCTTTTTAAAGGTGTGTCTAAGATGACCTGATTGACAATAGTATGTACACAACAAAGGTGTAACACATCACAGTTCCACTTTTAAGAACTAAATTCATTATCGTAAATACATAAGATTGAACCTAGTAATGTCTTACTTGTACTTACATTTTAAGGATCATTAATGTAGGCGGAAAGTGTGTTGGAAGTGAATTTGGGTCATGAGAGACCCCTAGTGCTTAGTTTGAGTTTAAAACCTTCCTACCGGTTAAGTTTTTCACTTTGGATTATGTAATAATCAACTTAAATGACCATTAATCTTAGCACAAAAATAATTAGGTAACCTATGACCTACCACATGGAAGCTCTTTAAGTTATCTTTTCAACACAACTGATTTCACCTCATTTGGAGTTTGGAGTCAAAAGTTATGACCGTTTTACTACATACTGCCAGTGCAGAGTTGTTTCTACAACCCTGACATATGGGTTGTGGATTGAAATATGACTCATACTATGAACTCATTGAAAAACTTTTGCAAGTCGGGATTTGAGTCCCAAAACTTACGGACCTAAATATGGGTTGTAAAAACTTCTATGGGCTTTAGAATGGGCTCGTAGAATCGATCCAATGAAATCGATATTCATCCAAAAATTATGGATGAATTCCTACAGGCCGTAGAAACTTCTATGGGTCGTAGATAGACTCGTAGCCAACTCGACCAGTGATTTTAAAAATGGGTATTTTTGTCTTTTCTCACCCTTTTAGCCTAAACTTGTCTGTTTTCACCTAATTAAACCCTTAAAACGTGATTCTTGAAATCATTAACATTCAAACTCTCTCCAAACTCAGAAGTAGTTTCAAAAGGGCAAAAGTTAGGGCTTTCAAGAACCTTCTTCAAATTCTTCAAGAAACTAATTCCCCAGGTACATAAGGCCCTCCAAAAGTTATCCTACGATTAATTTAGTATCTTTAATTACTCGTCTCTACCCAAGATTAATTTTATGAATTGAGATCAGGTTTTCCTCATTACTAGTTAATTTCATTGAAAAACTTGTTCATGTATTTTTCTTGATAAAAATCATGGTCTTTACTGATTTCACTACTAAATTAAGTCAAGGTTTCATGGTTAAGGTTGCAATTGTAAGAACCCTGGATATTTCATGAAAATCATTATGTTCAGAGTTTTGAATTGAGTTTAAGGAGTACTTAAAGCTTCTATATTTATAAGATAGTTGAGTAATAAAATTATGTTTTTGAGGCACTTTGCATTGATATAACTTCAGTGAAAGAGAAGAGATAAGTTGCAAAAAGTTTAAGAAAAGCTAAAGTTTGGCTAAGTCCCAAAAGATTAAAAAGGCATTTTTGAGAACTCTTACTCTTAAGGTTATGAGCATCATATATGTTATTTTGGGAGTAGTATTGAGCACCGATATGAGTGAGAGTAGTAATAACTTGAACTCATAAGCTACTTAGTCGATGTAGGATAGGATCCTACCAAAAGTACAACTCCTCATTATCGCTGAGATGACCCACTTTTGGGATGGATTCACACCCATAATTTTCATCCCATATCTTAGCAAAGTATGTGATGGCTCTTGAAACGCCCAAATTGTACTTCAGAAATGCCCATGATCATAATTTTCATATATCTCAAAATCCATGTGTGATATCAAAAATCCACTTCATATTCTCGATCAGGGGGCAAAATTGAGTGAGAAAAGGGTATAACACGGATTTTAAAGTACCCGTAGCAAAATATAAATTTCGCTAATTTACGATTTCCAAAGAGGATCCGTGCGCTGGCTGTGACGCGTCAAGGACATAGATCAGTGTTAATTTAATCTTCGCGTTAGGTCCGCATCACGGACCAGACACAGAACAATGTTAATTTTTTCCTTAATTTTGTTGTGTTGGCCAAGGGTATTGGGGTCACAGCCCCATGCCACTTATGCGTAAAAACACCCAAACTGTTAGACCCCGTAATTAGCGTAATTGGGGGCGAAATGCCAACTTGAAAACTTTTGTGAATATTGTGCAAATTAACGAAAATAGGTTACGGTGCCTAATTAAAAGATTTTAGA